>JAXRKP010001140.1:155000-161839 GCA_037039925.1 Doris montereyensis | reverse complement strand
ACAGGGTGAACTGGGGTAACATTAGAACTGAACAGGGTGCTGAACAGGGTAGAACTGAACAGGGTGCTGAACAGGGTACATTAGAACTGAACAGGGTGCTGAACAGGGTACATTAGAACTGAACAGGGTGCTGAACAGTGTACATTAGAACTGAACAGAACAGAAAAAAGATGGGGATATAATAAAATACATGTCATCTGTATAGAAAGGAAAACTAGAAAGACGGATGGACAGAAAGAAAGAAAGAAAGAAAGAGTGAATGAAGGAAAGAAAGAAAGAAAGAGTGAATGAATGAATGAATGAATGAATGAATGAATGAATGAATGAATGGATGGATGAATGAATGAATAAAAGGAAAAACATGAACGCAAGAAATAAAGAGAGAGAAAAAAAGGAAGGAAGTTACAATAACAGCTCAAACCATCCATGGTTTTGTCAAGCTTTTAACGTTGTAGACATTTTTAATAGTGCCCACAATATGCAGTTACGTTTGTACTTCGTATTTTTATCTATTCATTTATTAGTTCTTTTGATTCATTCATTTAGCTCATTTATCCTCATATATTTTTTATATGCATAATTTGTCAGTCTGACAGTGGCAGACCAGTCCTGACGTTGATTGCAAAAGAAATGATCATTCTCCAAAGATATTTAAGCATGTGTTTCTCTAGTAATGATTCCTTATTATCTCTTCTTTCGATCATTCTGGCTCTCTCTCTCTCTCTCTCTCTCTCTCTCTCTCTCTCTCTCTCTCTCTCTCTCTCTCTCTCTCTCTCTCTCTCTCTCTCTCTCTCTCTCTCTCTCTCTCTCTCTCTCTCTCTCTCTCTCTCTCTCTCTCTCTCTCTCTCTCTCTCTCTCTCTCTCTCTCTCTCTCTCTCTCTCTCTCTCTCTCTCTCTCTCTCTCTCTCTCTCTCTCTCTCTCTCTCTCTCTCTCTCTCTCTCTCTCTCTCTCTCTCTCTCTCTCTCTCTCTCTCTCTCTCTCTCTCTCTCTCTCTCTCTCTCTCTCTCTCTCTCTCTCTCTCTCTCTCTCTCTCTCTCTCTCTCTCTCTCTCTCTCTCTCTCTCTCTCTCTCTCTCTCTCTCTCTCTCTCTCTCTCTCTCTCTCTCTCTCTCTCTCTCTCTCTCTCTCTCTCTCTCTCTCTCTCTCTCTCTCTCTCTCTCTCTCTCTCTCTCTCTCTCTCTCTCTCTCTCTCTCTCTCTCTCTCTCTCTCTCTCTCTCTCTCTCTCTCTCTCTCTCTCTCTCTCTCTCTCTCTCTCTCTCTCTCTCTCTCTCTCTCTCTCTCTCTCTCTCTCTCTCTCTCTCTCTCTCTCTCTCTCTCTCTCTCTCTCTCTCTCTCTCTCTCTCTCTCTCTCTCTCTCTCTCTCTCTCTCTCTCTCTCTCTCTCTCTCTCTCTCTCTCTCTCTCTCTCTCTCTCTCTCTCTCTCTCTCTCTCTCTCTCTCTCTCTCTCTCTCTCTCTCTCTCTCTCTCTCTCTCTCTCTCTCTCTCTCTCTCTCTCTCTCTCTCTCTCTCTCTCTCTCTCTCTCTCTCTCTCTCTCTCTCTCTCTCTCTCTCTCTCTCTCTCTCCTCTCTCATCTCTCGTCTCTCTCGATCTCTCACTCTCTCTCTCTCTCTCTCTTCTCTCTCTCTCTCTCCTCTCTCTCTCTCTCTCTCTCTCTCTCTCTCTCTCTCTCTCTCTCTCTCTCTCTCTCTCTCTACAATCTCTCTCTCTCTCTCTCTCTCTCTCTCTCTCTAGACATTACAAAGTGTACCTCTTATGTATGTGTGAATACAATGTATTTGTGTTATATGTTCCATTCGATATAATATTTAAAGTATATATATATATATAAGACAATACTATATATATATATATATATATATATATATATATATATATATATATATATATATATATATATATATATATATATATATATATATATATATATATATATATATATATAGTTTCTCTTGCTTCCTATATCAGTTCCCATTCTGTCTTTCGGTGTATTGGTTCAGAAGCCTGAGATGATCTTTCTCCAGGATGCCCTGTCCTGGCAATTTTTGTTTCCTTCCCAAAAATGTTAAATTTTCTATTCTTCAATGCCTCTTTTATATCTTTCCCCCACTTTCTCCCACGTCTGCCTTTTAGTCTTTTACCTTGAGTTTTAGCACTGAGTACTTATTTAGGTATTATAATATTGTCATTCATTCTGTTTACATGCCCAAACCATCTCAATTGATTTATTTCTATCTTAGTTTTTATGCTATCTACTTTGGTTTGATCTCTTATTGTTGTGTTTCTGATTTTGTCTCTTTTAGTTTTCTACTACTCTTCGTAGGTATTTCATTTCAGCTGCCTGTACTGTACTGTATTCTCTACTGTCTAAGTTTCAGGTTTCGATGCCATAGAAGAGAGTAGGACAATATACTGTGTTGTATACTGCCATTTTGATTTTTGTTGACAATTCTTGTTTACCTACAAATGCCTTTCCTAAATGGTTATATATTGCACTTGCCTTTTGATTTCTCTGTCTGATTTCTTCTCTTAGTTTTCCATCAGAGTTAATCATTACTCCTAAGTAATTGTAGCTGTGAACTTGCTCTAAATTTTCCCTGCCCAATTTAAGATTTTGTGTTTTAGCTTCCTAGTTACTATCATTGTTTTGGTTTTCTTTGCATATACATTCATTCCTTCTTTTATTTAGTTCATTGTTCATAATGTTGATATTCGACTACAGGTCTCTTTCTGATTTTCCAGACAAACCTAAATAATCGGCAAATGAAAGCATTGATACATTTACTGGTTTGAGCTTCCACATACCTACATTCATTTTCTTAATTTTGGAGGATGCCTTTGCGACTGAATCCATAAATGTGATAAACAAAAAGGACTTAGGAAACAACCCTGTCTTATTCCTATATCTACATCAAATTCTTCAGATATGTTTCCAGCTACTCACTGCACATGTTGATTTATTGTAGAAACTTTTAATGGCTTCTATTAAATTTTGCTCTACATTGTGTTCTTTTAAGGAATGCCATAGTTCGTCCCTCATCACAGTGTCAAATGCCTTTTCTAGATCTATAAAACACAGATGCAAGTCAATGTTTCTCTCCAAGGATTTTTCTACTATTTGTCTAATTGTAAATATGTGGTTTTGTACACTTCTTCCTGGTCTAAATCTACTCTGATGCTCTTCAATCTGACCCTCTTCTCTTTTCCTTAGTCTCATTTCCAGTATCCTGGCATACACTTTTTCTGGAACGCTAAGTAGTGATATCCCTCTATAGTTTGGGCATCAAATAGTTGATCCTTTCTTATGTATTCGTAGTACCGTTCCCTTTTCCCAGTCGTCTGGCACCTGTTTGGACTTCCATGCTTGTTGGCATATTGCATGTAGTAGTTTGTCTGCCTCTCCCTGTATATATATATCTGATTTCATTCCTTACTTCTTCGCACTGTGTACTGGGAATATGTTTATTCTATATCATTTTAATCTTTTGCTTCACTGAACATTATTCATTCACAAAGTACATGTAATAGATAAAAGATATAAATGGGCGAAGAGACATGAATAACAGTGGGGGGGGGAGGGGGAAGCGGAAATGGGGTCACGCCTGTCTTGGTGGCCTATATATATATATACCTATATATTTCTTTTTCTTTTTTTACATTTATTTATTTATCTATTTTAATCTGTGTATATGGACAGTGATTATGGTCAATGGTAAACTTTACACTAGATTTTATGCTTTGTAATTTCATTGTGTGTATTTGAATAATTGCCCTTCGGGGATGATTACAAGTTTTTTTTAAGTGAATTGAATTGAAAACACGATTACTGACCTGATGAATCCACAGATAAGGTATATAGAGGCAATCTCCCGGCTCCATATTGACCTCATAGAATTGGGCACCTCGTAATGTCGGGTATCGATTCAAGTCTACTCGATCCACGTCCAGATCCGAGAACGTACCGCTGGGTTGGTCGATTAAACTCCTGGAGTTTCGAAAACACAGGAAGGTAAAGGAGAGAATGAATGAAAAGATAATTCAATGGCGATTTAGGGATGGAAGGTAGGGAGGGGAGGGGTGGAGACCAAAGAAATCGACAGCTAGGCAACACTTTTGTTGCTGTGGAACAAACAAAAACATGCTTATAGTAAAAGTACGCCATGCATTGATGAATATGATGATGTCAATGATGATGATGATTGTGATGATAATGATGATGATGATAATGATGATGATGATGATGATGATAATGATGAAGGTGATGATGACGATAATGATGATGATGATGGTGATGATAATGATGATGATGATGGTGATGATGATGATGATGATAATGATGATGCGGATGAGGATGACGATGGTAATAATGATGATGATGATGAGGATGATGATAATAATGGTGATGATGATGATGATACTAATAAATTATGCTGGTAACAATGTTATGATTAAAATGCAAAGGATGGCATGTGTGTAAACAATGTTGATTAAGATCATAATTTTGATAAAGATGACGATGGCGACGACAGAGAGCGATGATGATGATGATGAGGATGATGATGATGATGATGATGATGATGATGATGATGGTGATGATGATATTGTTGTTGTTAATGATGATGATGAGGAGGAGAAGGTGTACGAGCAGGGGGGGAGAGAAGGAGGAAGAATAATTTAATGTCCTGCTGGGGAGGGGAGGGGAGAGAGAATTAATGTAACACCAATGAGCTTGCAATTGTGACAGTTCACGGACTATGAATCCATCATAATCTTTACTGTGAGAGGACACGGACTATGAATCCATCATAATCTTTACTGTGAGAGGACACGGACTATGAATCTATCATAATTTTACTGTTAGAGGACATGGACTATGAATCCATCATAATCTTTACTGTGGAGGACACGGACTATGAATCCGTCATAATTTTTACTGTGAGAGGACACGGACTAGGAATCCGTCATAATCTTTACTGTGGGAGGACACGGACTAGGAATCCGTCATAATCTTTACTGGACACGGATTATGAATCCATCATAATCTTTACTGTCAGAGGACACGGACTATGAATCCATCATAATCTTTACTGGAGAGGACATGGATTATGAATCCATCATAATCTCTACTGTGAGAGGACACAGACTATGAATCTATCATCACGGACTATGGATCCATCTAATCTTTACTGTGAGAGGACAGACGACTCCATCATAATCTTTACTGTGAGAGGACACGGACTATGAATCCATCATAATCTTTACTGTGAGAGGACACGGACTATGAATCCATCATAATGTTTACTGTTAGAGGACACAGACTATGAATCCATCATACTATGAATCCATTACTGTTGAGAGGACACGGACTATGAATCTATCATAATCTTTACTGTGAGAGGACACGGACTATGAATCCATCATAATCTTTACTGTGAGAGGACACGGACTATGAATCTATCATAATCTTTACTGAGAGGACACGGACTATGAATCCATCATAATCTTTACTGTGAGAGGACACGGACTATGAATCCATCATAATCTTTACTGTTAGGAGGACACGGACTATGAATCCATCATAATCTTTACTGTTAGAGGACATGGACTATGAATCATCGGACTATGAATCCATCATAATCTTTACTTTACTTGAGAGGACACGAACTATGACCATCATAATCTTTACTGTAATCATAATCTTTACTGTTAGAGGACATGGACTATGAATCCATCATAATCTTTACTGTGAGAGGAGGACATGGACTATGAATCTATCATAATCTTTACTGGAGAGGACTATGAATCCATCATAATCTTTACTGTGAGAGGACACGGACTATGAATCCATCATAATCTTTACAGTGAGATCTTGAATCCATCATAATCTTTACTGTGAGAGGACACGGACTATGAATCCATCATAATCTTTACTGTGAGAGGACACGACCTATGAATCCATCATAATCTTTACAGTGAGAGGACACGGACTATGGATCCATCATAATCTTTACTGTGAGAGGACACGGACTATGAATCCATCATAATCGTTACTCCTATTATTGAAAACTAACAAACGCAGTTCCTTGACAAACGTGAGACCAACTATGATCTTTTTTGACAAGACTGAGGTAAGAAAAGCAGAGATGAGCTGGACCAAGGCAACCAGTGACAAATCTTGGCCTGAATTCTTAGCAGGGAAGCTAGAGATACAAAATCTGTGAAATGGTGAAACATGCATTCTAATCTGATTTTGACTGTGAATGAATGTCCGTTTGGGAAAATGTGATAAACAGACACACTGGCGTTAATGACGTCTAGCGTTGAGTTACATCATGAAACTTTGACATCCGTGAAGAATGACAGCAATTTATTTAACATAAAAACTGCTAGTAATTAGATTAGTGGGGGGAGAGGTGTGGCTACACCTGAAAATGGAGGTTTGGGTAAAAAAATCGATAGTTGCTTTTATTCAATTTCTTCACCATCAACCTTCTAGACATCATTTCACTGAAGGAAATTTCCTAGAAAAAAAGTTGCTTCGCATATTTTTGTGGTTTTTGAAAGGTATTTGGTGACTATAATTTCGAACAATTTTCATCCCTTTTTCTTTAAATCAAATGTGCCAGTCTTATTTCAGGAATTTTCAAACATTCCTTCTACACACATTGTACCAATCCTTCTATCTTCATTTCTATCTTCATTTCTATCTTCATTTCTATCTTCATTTCTATCTTCATTTCTATCTTCATTTCTATCTTCATTTCTATCTTCATTTCTATCTTCATTTCTATCTTCATTTCTATCTTCCTTTCTTATCTTCATTTCTATCTTCATTTCCTG
>JAXRKP010001140.1:120000-147500 GCA_037039925.1 Doris montereyensis | reverse complement strand
GCCCTAACATTCCATGTTTAAAAAACCACAGTCCGTATTCGTTTATAAGTTCGTCTTCGAAAGATCAAACCAGTTATATTATATATATTTCTTTGAATCTATTTGGTTTAGGATAAGCCGGGGATTAGCCCACTGCAGCCTAGGTTTATGGTGGGGCTGCCGCCTTGAGGTCTCCTACCAGGCCTTGTTATCTTCTGTCAGGGTTAACTCCCTTAGCCTTTAGTCATTCAAGACTACCCTGCAAGGCAGCATGTTGTTCTTTTCTGTCATGGTTATCTCCCTTAGCCTTTGGTCAGTCAAGACCGGCCTACAAGGCAGCAGGTTGTTTTCTTTCAGGGTTAACTCCCTTAGTCTTTGGTCAGCAAGACCTGCCTGCAAGGCAGCAAGAACTCGTGGAGGGCGGTATCATCTACGTGCTCACCTGTGCACTGCCCGGATAATAATAATAATAATAATAATAATAATAATAATAATAATAATAATAATAAATATAATGATAATAATGATGATGATGATGTCATAATAGTAACATTAATAATAGTGATGCGTAACAAAAAATAAGAATACAAATAATATTAATGATAACGATAAACATTGACATTTAAACCAAGTGTTGATTCATTCGATTTCTCTTTCCTTTTTTGGCAGCACCATTTACTTTATTGATCTTACACTAAATATTAATACATTTTTCATTGATGTATCATCAATAATGTCTATTTTCTCCTCAAGAAAGAAGAGTGAAAGAACGGGGTATAACGCTTGTCTACTGATGTAAACAGCATCACATAGAGCGATTGGTTGGCAAATGTAATGGCGATGTACAATAGGTGAAAGTAGGGGTCATCCTCAGGTATTCAACATTGCAGAGATACCACGCTATCATAGCTTCTAGGATTATAAAAAAAAACTGGTGCATCGGTCTTTCAGTCTTGATACAAGTATTAACCTGACAATTTACACTGATGACCGAGGTTAGTAAGATTCAAAATCTATAGGTCAAGATCTAGATCTAGATCTAGATCTAGATTCTAGATCTAGATCTCTAGATCTATTTTGGATTACCCTGACCCTAGTCTTGTCCTTCCTTGAAAACCTGTCTACTCTACTGTCTGTTGTAAGATCCTGTAGTAAACAAAATAATATTCATGTGATCGTTTGGTGTGTAGTGTGTTATCTCGAATTGTTTCCTTGTGATCTTGTGACATATCATTAATGAGCTTTGATCTGTTATAAATTATCTTACCAAGACTACTTCTAAATCTAGAACTAGTGTAGTTCTAGGTCCTATGTCAGGATGTGATCATCTAGATTTAGATCTGGAATAGAATCTAGCTCTAGAATTAGATTTCTTCCTCTTATTCAAGATCAAGAAATCTAGATTAATCTAGAATCTTAGAATCAAGAATACATAGAAATTTAGTCTTTTTAATAAAAAGTAAATGTGTGCCTACCAAATACTGTTTTTAACTTTAACCAACTTTAGTCCTATAGATTTTGTTTTTTTAAGTATATAGATCTAGGTCTGATAAGTAACATATAAATAAACAAAATTAAATGTAAAAATGCCTTTTCTACTAGAAAATTCGTGAACAGGGATTTGTGAAGCTGTTGTTTAAGGTCATGTGTTACTGTTGTTATTACTACTGTGGTTCAGAATTTGAAAACATGCATGGTAACAAACTTTCCTGGACGAGAGATTTAGAGATCATTTAGATTCTAGATAGGTTTTAAGGATTGTTTAAGAAGTGTGTGTATTTACCTAAAAATTTAGACTTGAAAATGAAAGCACACTTTGGTGTCTCTCAGGATCAAAACACTTTAATGCATGCATGATATCGGGAGAGGGTGTCGAGTAGCCTTTGTCTAGGGATTCTGATTGATCTCAATATGTTTTGGTATTTATTTTTCTTTCTATTCTTCACAATTTGTGTCTAGGAATTAATAAAAAGTAAAAAAGGTTCAATCCCAGTATTAGAAAGTGCTTACTTCCATATTTCAGCTTTGCCGTATGGTTATTAAATGTCGGGTTTGTTTTAATCAGATTCTTATTTCCTTTAATTGTTGCTGGGATTACGTAATGACTTAATGATTGTATGAGCATTGGAATTATGTCATGAACGAGAGCTGTCTTGACTAGATCTACTACTTGTTGTTTACAAGAATGAAGAGCTGTCTTTAAAATATGCCCTACTTGTCTCGTTTCAGCTTTTAAACAAATAAAAAGTCTTTTTAATGACATTTTTCATATATGTGTACATATTTTATGTTACTAACATTATGCGTGTGACGCGTTTTCTACATGATCCGTATGAGACTTGTTAAAATTATGCTGGTAATTTTCCCCTTCGATAGGAAAGATTATTAAACTTTGAAGTCAATACCATAAATTTTTCATTTTGAATTTTTAAATTTCTCTTTTTACAATTGGCTCATCATGTAAACACACTTGTCAACTTTGTCAAAATAACTTTACTTGAAAAATATGTTGTTGATCTCTGATCGTTATGTAGCTTCTTGTTACAAAACAGGATGTGCACACAAGTTCACGGAAAGAATTCATTTTATTATATATATATATAATGTTTTAGTTGAAACAATGTAAAATCGCTTGACAGCTATAATCAACATAGGTCTTAGGTCTACTTATTTTGTCAGAATTAAAAGTGTTACAGTCTACTGCCAGTTTTTCGACCCGACAGTTATCCGACATACTCAGATATATGCGACTCACTTAGAAACAAGTTAATCTCTCTATGTTTGTCATAGCTATCCAACATCTCCACAACTCCAACTTCAACACTAATTTTCAGGGAACAAATACATGTTTTCTACTTACTATATTAAAACTGTTCACTTTGTCTGACATCCTTACAATGCGTAGCAAGAAAAATCATTCCTTCCTGCATTGTTTCTAAGTAAGATTATAAGCGTCTCCATGTTTTATAACCCAATAGCGGTCAGCATAGCTCATTATTACATTGAAGAACGTCATGCAATGTATTGATACTAATCCCTATAATTAGTCAACTCACATAAGTTATCACAATGATAACGACCGCTAAAGTTGCTTTGTGTATTTAAAATTATGGTGCGATTGGTTTATGACTTGTCCACAATAACCTGAGTGTATTGACACTGTTTTAATGCTATTAACAGGTAGCTTTCAAACTGATTTGTTTTCACTTACCCGACATCGCAGTTACCTGGAACATTTTTTTTTTCTTGTAGCTGTGTACTGTTTACTAATTCCTATCATTGACTCAATGAGTTTTGATATCTGCCACCATCAGCTAGAATTAAGCCTTGCAATACAGATAGCTATGGTGTGAAAAATTCTCACACATTGGTCACACATGCAAGTTTCAGTTCGCCCTTTGAAGCTACAGAAGATATCCACCAGGCATATCAATTTGAATGTGCTTTGCATTATTTTAATGTGTGGAGTTATTCAATCTGAAACCCATAGAAGTGAAAGTTACTCCAAGTCCTCGTGTTATAGAATCTGAATGAAATCAGGTTATAAACTTCTGTCATGTGTTGTATTATCACGGGAATGATGCACATTGCAAATTTTAAAACATGTGGAGCATTCTTTGTAGAGACGCCTCGTAAGTCTATTTTCATTATATTTTGTAATTTGTTTTATATACAAAAATGAAATGGTTGATAAAACAGCCTCAAATATGATATATAACCAGAAGATCTGGAAAAGCGATCAAAGTGCTTATAATTATTGTCGTTGATGAATTTATATTTTTATAAAATGATATGAGCTGTTACTGAATAATATTTAAATATATAATATGTTCGTAATAAAGAACAGGTTTATTTGCTTTTATATGAAATCTATTGGTCTATATACAGCAGACATACCAAATGATTTTAAAATATTCAAATGCTTTTAAAAGATTTTATATTAAGAGCAATATAACACATATTTGTCTGATATGTGATGGAATTATGACATAATATTATAAGCCATAATTATTGTGCTACTTTGGCACAAAAGAGGGCTTATAATATATTATATATATCAGTGGTGTCGGGCACAAACCGTCAAGAGTCCAAAATATCCAATTTTAAGAAAAATAGCTTTTTACACCTTAACAGAAACTAAAGCTACACTGTAAAAAAAAAAGCAGAAGACATTATCTTATAGACATATTTCAAATCAGGTAAGTTTTCATTTTCCATTATATCGGCACAAAACAGCCAAGTCAATTTTCAACTGAATGGGTCGGTCAAGATACAAATGGATGGTGCTTCAATTTTTATGTCTCAAAGTGGCCAAGTCCAATAAGTTATATTAAATTAATTTCATGTAAAAAAATAAGTAGCCCATTAGAACAAACATTCCATCCATCTCATGTGTGCAAAATGTTATGATTTAAAACCGATTTTCAGTTTTTTGTCTCTCCTGTAAAATTGCTGAAATGTCAACTCAACCTGTTTGTACCCGACACCATCAATATATATATATATATATATATCATGCAGTGCTCATCACTTTAACTGATAGGAACACTAGTAGTCCATCCTTAAATATTCTATAATATCTTATGTGTCAACCAGTGAGATTCAACTGCATTTATCTCTAATGTGGAATAACACATAAGAACCTCATTACATTGTTCCACTAACTACTGTACACCATGGCGTTGACTGTCATGGGTGTTTTTTGTTTTTTGGTCTTTACAGTCACGGTTTACAATATTCATGTAATAAAACATAAAAAAAACACCGCATCTACACATTTCTTTAGTGAGTCTAGTCAATACACATATAGGCGCTACTGGTAGGCACTGTCCTTTCACTGTCATTTGAATAATTGGGTGGTAGGCACTACTGCTTTCCTTTTACTCTTTCAAATGTCTTTCATCTACGCTGCTGTTGCCTATGAAATAATGTTATTTTACTGTTCAACAAAAAAGAAACCCATATCATATATCTCAAAAACTAAAGGTCCTGTACAAACAAGATAAAATCATGGACATGAAAATTTCACATCTTTATTTATGGACTTTAACAGAATAAAGTAAAAAATCGTTGAAAAGAACTTATTCCCGATGACAAAGCAAAACGCACATGAAGTATGAGAGATAAGCAGTAGAAAATATTTTTTGTTACATAGAAAATAGTATATGTTTCTTTTGTTGAACAGTTTAATATATAATAGGTTGATGGGTAAATTCCAATTGAATTTTATCAACAAACCCTTCCAAGACATCTCAGCTGTTTTCCTTTTCTACACACACACACACACATGTACAATTTAGTGTCCCTCGTACACTGGTGCATATAGGTAATTACACGGTCAACCCACTGGCAACTCTTTTCAATGATTTCATACCATTGTTATCTTGATAAGACCAGTCTTTGTCCCTGAAATAGGTCAACTGTCGGCATTCTGCACTTGCTGTGCATTATCATCAGTTATAGCCAGAGTCCATCCATGTCCACTGTGCTAAGCATCCTCCACATACCCTCTTAACATCACACCTGTGTGGTGCAGAAGGTGTTAATCTTTAACTGTGATACCTGTTATTATTTTATATATATGTATGTATAGGCCATTGTGGAATGTGTTGCCGTAGAGACAGGACGGCTACTCTCTTTAATGTGTGTGGCTAACATTTGAGCTAGTCAGCTGTTTAACATGATTATTCTGGCAACTCGTGTTGTCTTCTTATATCTGATGTAAAGAGTAAAAATTGTGTCCAGTGACAACAAGTTCTTATACCCAATGTGTTCTTTCAAGGACTGTTCTTATAAGCAGTGAGTACTATAAAATATAGCATATATGTATATTTATGGCTCTCATTCCTGACCTCTGCCTTTGCCATAATAATTATTATATATATTCATCACGTGAATCTCAGTGACCGTAACACTATATATATGATAATTTATATCTCTACACAAGTGCAGGATCTTAGACTTTACATCCTTTATCTCCCAGCAAGGCATTTCATCCAAAGTTGTTCTCAGCTCTCTGGGGAGCATAAAGTACAGTAGCCTGTAGTTAAACGGTTTTACTAATATTCTGACAAGATCCATCTCTGCCTATAGCTGGATGCTTATTCACACCTGAGTCGAATCAGGAAAGCAGAGTGAGGTACATTTCCAAAGAGTGCAATATCATGAAAAAAAAGCCAGTGTTTACAATCTCATAACACTACCCATTGCATAAAAACACTCCAACAGTTGATTGTTATAACAAAAATTCTTTTAATTATTTTTTTCTTTCTAGTGACGGCAGCCATGAGTGTGTAGGTGCTACTGTAAATCTTGTGCAAGTCGACTCATCTAGCAAGCTGGCATCGCGTGAAAACAACACTAAGGAACCCTTGGAAGAAATGCCGGCCGTCAAAGCAATAATGATATTGCAGCTCCGTCAAAAGACGTAGGCATTGTTACAGGTGTGTATGTGTGACTTTGTCAGTAGTTTTACATTTCTGTTGCATTGAATAATGTGTGAAAATTTATGGAATAGCATGAGAGTTCAAAGGCATCGATTAAAGGCATCATTTCAATGCTTGAGCTATTTTGAATGATGAATTCATTCCATGACATGATTTCTCAGCACAGAAATGATGAGGAAATATACCATGCATTGATCATCGTTTAAAGGGAAAAAAGATATTATTTTAAAAGATAGCATTATTTTTTTGTTATCTGAGAAAGAATGAGATTTCACGAATTGTTAACTCATCAAAACATGTGTTTTCACATAAGCCCACCTCATCAAAACATATGTTTTCACACAAGTCCACCTCATCAAAACATGTGTTTTCACATAAGTCCTCCTGTCAGTGATATTCAAATAATGCAAAGGTATGGAAAAATATAAGAGCAACGGAACAGCAGCAAAGGAAAAAGGAACAAAACAAAAGCAATATGTAACAGACCACAATCAAAAATTAATCAAACACTGTCAGAAAATTCAATGTTAGATGAAGAGAAGAAAACCAAGGCGGTTTCTTTTTTTCCTATCACCAATAACCTCTGAAAGTTTTAATTTGTTTAAGGACAAAAGAACTGTGTCATATATTGATATTTCTTATTTTATTAATTCAGCTCAATTCAATTATCTTTATTAATCCATAAGAAAGGAAATTATATGTATGTTATCACATGTTTCATTTAGAAATAGTCCCCCCCTCAGTTTCCAATTCTCACATTTACTCATATGTGATGGGTGGTAAATGATACTGGTAGGTCCTACTTCTTTCACTTTGCTCTTTGCCGTGACTTTCTTATTACTTCCTCTTGATGCACCCTGAGATCACTGCATAAGCTGGATGGGATACATCCTGATGAAAGAATCAAAAGCAGCTCATATCTGATAAAACCCTTCTCGACCAAATGAATAGTAACCATGCCACACACCTTTTTTGTCTTGCCAGATATTTGCAATGAAGCTTGTAGTGACGAGGTTGAAGTTGTAAGCCTAGTTCGAGAACATATTCCACGCTACCGCCTTCGGGCGGACACCATCACCAATTTCACCGGATACAGCCACTCCGACTTTGTCCATGTCAGCCTCCCACCCATTGATGACAATCAGCTAGACGTCAGCCCAGAGTTGATCGATGAAACTTTGAAGTATTTTGGTAAGTTTTTTCGTTTGTTTTTTTTTCTTTATCAATTTTTTTTTACATATCTATGGAGGGCAGAGTGTCCAGTCAGGTCGGAAAAACGTCAAAGATTTTTCAGTTTCTGTTGTAAAAATGATTGGAAATTGATGTCTAAGGAGGAAGCAAAAGGAAGAAAATGGGGCGATGACGGAAAAGAGAAATGCTGAAATGTTGATAATCCCAAGTAAATACGCAAACTGACATTGAACGATTGGTATACTTCCCCTGTAACCCATTTTGCTCCTTGAATTGGTGAAAAGGGATTGGGCATACCGTCACGGTGTTATTTATTTTAACCTTCCTCATCGTATCATCTATCATTATAGCAAATGGGGATCAAATGTGACACAGCATTCCTCACTTATCATTGACACATTTTTAAGGATGTTCATATTCGGGGAAAAAAGTGGGTTTAAAAAACTCTTCTCTAGAGCATGCAAAGGGTTTTTAGGCCAAAATGTTATCACAATGAAAATATGTCGGTCTTATGTCAATGAACAGTGTATTTTCTTCAAACTTTCACATGTTTTAAAGAACAAGTCGAGTGAGAAAAGTTGGGTTGGGGAGGGGATCTATTCAGTTGACAGCCATGCAATTGATTCAGAATTCGTCTGAATGAGACACGCTAGATGGCCTTTTGATTATGGTTTGAACTCATGCTTTTCAGTGAGTTTATCAGCTTTGATGATGTTATTTCTGCCTTTGTTTAGTTTCTAGCCTTGCGAGTTCAATTCTTGGGCTGGGTGGAGTTTGGTTTTTTTTTTTTTTGAAGCAGGAGTTTTAAGTTGGCCTCTTTGTTGGACATCTTAGAGAGAATTTATGTGGGGGGTAGGGGCATGTGCCTGCTTTGTTTTGTGTTCAGTTTTAAAAAAACAACAGGAAGATCAAAGCAACTTCACCACCCTCACTTGCAAAGCATTTCTCTGTTCATATCGTGTTCTTCTGTAACAACGCATGGATTAAATTTTATGATTGAGACTTTTCATGAAACAGCTTAGTTTATTAAGTTCTATGATTGAGACCGTTCATGAAACAGCTTAGTTTTCACATTAAAAAAAAGCCTTTGAAAAGTGTCTACATGGAATTTGGGGGCTTTATGTAAAACACGTCTCAGTTTTTTACAAGCAGAGTTTTTAAAATTATGGATATCATTTTGGCCAGCTGGTTGGCATCACTACCTTAGGTTCTACCTTCTTTTGCTGTCTGTCTTTCGCATCTGATCTCTATCTCTGTATTGATCTGATTTCTTTTAATTATCTGTGAGTTCTGTACACTGGAGACTGGTTGAGAATGGAGGTTTGATGTAATTCGTGGGTAGGTGGATGATGGGGGTGAGCGCTGCTGGTAGGTCCTACTTTTCCTTCCATTCTTTTCTTTCACCCTTTTATTTCTTCTTTTGTTCGACTCACTGCTTATGGTGGGCTGGGTGAATTTCAGTTTTAATGGAGATAGGAGGGCGTGGCTTGCTCTGCTGCTGATTTGTTCACCTTCTTCTTCCTTTCACTCCTTCATAACAATCACGTCTTTCATTTAACCGTCTCCACTTATTTCACTTTGAGATTACCGTATTTTAAAAACAGGGGCAGGATAAATTTTAATGAAATAAATTCAAAATCCTACCACGTTGAAATTCCTAAGCAGATTTTGTCAATTCTTCTTTTTTCTTCTTTCTTCTCTTCTTTCTTCTTTCTTTCTCTCTCTCTTCTCTCTCTCTCTCTCTCTCTCTCTCTCTCTCTCTCTCTCTCTCTCTCTCTCTCTCTCTCTCATCTCATCTCTCTTTTTCCTCTTCCCTCCCTCATCTAAATTTCTCTTTTCATCCTTTTTTTTCACTTCATCGATTACTTTAAGTTTCAGGACCACTTTTATTTCATTCGCTTGCCTTTGACATGAATTTGGTTATGTGGCCCTGGGTTCAGAATCTTGGCAATATCTGAGTTTGCCTTCCTGGGAAAATACTAAACCGCCATCAACTGATGAGCAAGGCGTGCGTGTGTGTGTGTGTGTGTGTGTATGTGTGTGTGTGTGAGAGAGAGAGAGAGAGAGAGAGAGAGAGAGAGAGAGAGAGAGAGAGAGAGAGAGAGAGAGAGAGAGAGAGAGAGTATATCTGACAACAGGAGACACGATATACGTCATGAGCCTTTACTTGACAACCAAAAGTTAACAGCGCAATACAATGTACCTGTCATAATGCATGGATTGAAGTTTATAATCGGAAAATAAATCGACGACTAAGCTGCCTCTCACAGACAAATACTGATTTTAAGGCAAAACATATTAATAAGTATATAGGCATTGCAAATTCTCAAAAACTCACATTACTAGAAAGCAGGTCGAATGTCCCAACAATGTAAACAGGTAGGTCACTTTCTGTCCCTAACGAACGGCTGTCAAATTTCGTTTTGCTCAATTGATTGAGTCGCATCAGGTGGTCGGTTGTACGAGCGGCTACGCGTTGCGCGGCATTAGACACGCTAATGAAAAAGTTCTAACTGCGATAGAATTGGAAAAAAAGGCCGAAACCTGTCGACGACATTCACCCCTACGTGTTAAATTGCCACGCATGGAGATTTCGCCATTTTGGCCTTAGAGACAATACGATTATTTTGACATACACACGGACAGTGTAGTTTTATAACCCGTGTTGTGTGTTTGTGTTGAGTATTTGTCTGCATCACGTATGCTCACTCTTTTTCTAAAATTCATTAATGCTGTGGAAGCTGATTTTGATGAATGAGTACATCAATTTATGAGTAGGTGTGTGTGTGTGTTTGGAGAAAGAGAGAGAGAGAGAGAGAGAGAGAGAGAGAGAGAGAGAGAGAGAGAGAGAGAGAGAGAGAGAGAGAGAGAGAGAGAGAGAGAGAGAGAGAGAGAGAGATACAACAAGAGAGGTCGCTTCTATAAGCCTACTGACACACACACACTCTATCACTAGTGATAACTACGTAATCCGTCTTCTTTTACTTCCATGCATGTCTACAACAATGACCGCTAGCTGCATTAGTTGACACAGATGGGTTGGTTCACACTTTCAGGTAGATAACCTGCCTGTTCGTCTACGTGACCGACTGTTCACACAGACTGCCAAAGAAGAAAGCCCCCCCCCCCCCCCCCAAAAAAAAAGCCATGTCTTTGTAGTGTCTATTTCTAATTTGTTGTACTCCATCACTTACGGAGACGTAAAACTCCATCACTTACGGAGACGTGCTTTAAGTGGTGCGCCTATTTGCCTTGTCGACATGCACTCAAAACTCATCCTCCATAATGATTATGCATGTGCTGCCATGGTGGGCGGTCGTTGAAGGCTTCTAAAGCTCTTTTAAGGCCATTACCGCCGATAGAGCTGGAACATATTCCGGTTTCAATACCGTGAAGCGGAACTGGTGATGATAATCACCTCCTGAACAAGACGCTAGTCTGACACATGTTTTTATTCCCAAGCTAGTGCGTGTGTCCATTTGCACCTGTGTCGAGTGGGAAAATGTATGTTAAGTTAGTGTCTTTCTCTTTGTCAGACCTGGCTTTGCTAGGACTCGAACCCGGGATCTCATGATCCCTGGTCCTGCAGGTTGGCAGTTCACGCTAGAAGACGCCTGACAGTTCACACTAAAAGTCGATTGGCAGTTCACACTAAAAGTCGATTGGCAGTTCACACTAAAGTCGACTGACAGTTTAACGCTAAAAATCGTTGGCAGTTCACTAAAGTCGATTGGCAGTTCACACTAAAAGTCGACTGGCAGTTTAACGCTAAAAGTCGTTGGCAGTTCGCGCTAAAAAGTCGATTGGCAACTGAATGACCAAATTACGTTTTGAATTTTTATGTAGTAATCTCATTACAACGCTTTTAGGTTCAGTGAATAACCTGTGCATATTTCACCCGAGTTCGAAGGAGGAAGACGATTTAAAAAATTTTAAAACGAAAGTTAAATTCAAAATCAAAGAATGGACTAAAAGAATATGAGGCAATTGACCTTCGGTGTGACCTGTGAGTATCGATCTTGACATTGATGACCTCGTTTCCATCCACCAAGGTCAAGACAGCCGTCCATTCAATAGGTCAGAGTGAATGTGAGTACCAACGCTATCTTCTCGTTGATTGGATTCCTGTGTTGTTTGAGTAGACTTCCAAGTAACGGCGGTTGTGTTGGGGTTTTTTACGTAACCACTCACGCAGACACTCTCACATACCGACCTACATACACTTGTTCATTCATTTATTTACACATACATTCATCCATACATACATATACACATACATACATACATAGACACATTCATACATACATACATGCATACATCATACATATTTGCACACATTCATACATACATATATACACACATTCATTCATACATACATACATACATACATACATACATACATGCATACACACATTCATTCATACATACATACATACATACATACACACATAGACACATTCATACATACACACATACATACATACATACATACATGCATTCATACATACATACATACACACATTCATCCATCCATACATACATACATACATACATTCATACATACATTCATACATACATACATTCATACATACATACATACATACATACACACATACATACATACATACATACATACATACATACATACATACATACACACATAGACACATTCATACATACACACATACATACATACATACACACATTCATACATACACACATATACACACATTCATTCATACATACATACTTATATACATACATACATACATAGACACATTCATACATACACACATACATACATACATACATGCACATACATACATACACACATTCATCCATACATACATACATACATACATAGACACATACAATACATAGACACATTCATAAATACACGGTACATACATTCATATATACATACATACATACATTCATACATACATACACACATAATACATACATGCATTCATGCATACATACATACACACATTCATCCATACATACATACATTCATCCATACATACATACATACATACATACATACATACATACATACATACACACATTCACACATACATACATACATACATACATTCATTATTACATACATACATCATACACACACACGTACATACATACATACACCCATACATACATACATACATACATACATACATACACACACGGTGTGTCATGACAGACTGACAATAATAATCACCACCAATATAGAACGCATGGTGGTATCACATTGTACGTCATGAAATTATATTGTCCTACTCTCTATGTCAGTGAAAATCTGACCTTAGACAGTTGAGAATACAGTATAGTACAGGCAGCTGAAATGAAATGCCTAAGAAGAGTAGTGGGGAAAACTTAAAGAGACAAGATCAGAAACACAACAATAAGAGATCAAGCCAAAGCAGATGGCATAAAAACTAAGATAGAAATATATCAATTGAGAAGGTTTGGGCATGTAAACAGAATGAATGACAATAGAATAGCTAAATCAGTATGCAGTGCTTAAGCCCAAGGTAAAGACCAAAAGGCAGACCTTGGAGAAAGTGAGAAGAAGATATAAAAGAGACATTGAAGAATAGAAAATTAACGTTTTGGAAGGAAACAGAAAAATGCCAGACAGGGCATCTTTCAGAAAGATCACCTCGGGGTATCTGAACCCGTACACTGAAAGGTAGAATGAGAACTGATAAAGAGAGAAAGAAAGAAAGAAAGAAATTATGCCTCAGATTTTATAGTGAGAAACGTAGCAGGTGATATTATTCTATTGTGTCGGGATATGATGCTGATCTGTTATAGGCTTTTCTCCCCGCCTGATACTGGTACCCATTTACACTCATTAGTTTTTTGTTAATTAACGTGAAAGCATAATTATTAACAGCACGACCTTTCTTCACCCCCCACCCCCCTTTCATTGTTTTTAAATGAAGTTCCTTCAAGGCCATAACGTCCCACAAACTGGATCTATTCGGTTACTGTATCGTGAATCGGAACAGGTCATAATAATCACCTCCTGGACATGACGCTAGTCTGATGTAGATTTTCACTCCCAAGCTAGAGCTTGTACCCATTTGCACAGTGGGTAGGAGTGGGGAAGTACGTCGTTGTGTGTCTTTCCCAAGGAGCACAACGCCGGAACTAGCTTTGTTGGTGTTCGACCCCAAGACCTCATGATCCCAAGCCGGGCAGCCTAACTTACTCTGACACCGACGCTACCATGTTGTTGTTATGTGTACGTACACACACACACACACACACACAAACCGACGAAATCTGTTGCAAAGACGCAATAGAAAGACAACGTTGATGGGATTGGCTTAAAATTCAGACTGTTTTGCTTAAAAAGCGAGGTTGGACACAGGCTTACGGGAGTAGATCCCAAATTTGGGAAGAGGATGTCAGATGGAAATTCCAATTTTGGTAAAATATTTTTTTTTAAATATATAAAATAATCAGAAAAAGGTCAATTTAGTTTTGTCCTTCATTTATTTAGTATAGAAAGCTTGAAATTCCTGTTACAGTACTACTTTTATCCCGCAAGTGACTGGGTTTTATGGCATAGAACATTTCAAGTATTTGTAGATATGCTTGCGGTAAGAAAGGGAAGCTGTCTTTGAACGGCCACACTACAAGATCAAGTTTTAATGGCCTTTCCAAACTCATCTTACAAGGTAACACAGAGAGAACAAGCAAGAGCAATAATGATACTGATAGTAATAATGATAATAACATTAACAATGATAATGATGATAATAATAGTACAAATGATAGCAACAATAAGAGTAACAATGGTGATTGTGACGACAATCATAAAATAACAATTTAAGTAAAATAATTATAACAATAATAATAAAATCTTTCTTACCTTTAACACTCAAAGGCGATCTTTGCTTGAATTCAAAGATAAAACAATTGCTCATTTACTAACTGCTTACAAAAAAAATAATGAAAGAAATAAAGGAGACCAACAAAAAAATCGAAGAAAAAGAACTGTTTATGCGCTGTCTCTCAGCTAGTTTTATTCCATAGGATGACCATACGCCGAGGGCACTGTGACTGTTGTTCTATCTGTATACTTTATGCAGTTGGATAACTGGTGGAAACTTGCAGTAATTCTCACCACGCAATGCACCTAAGGCAACGCCCCGAGTCCGCAGATAAGTAACTTACTCTGTTCTTATGACCAGGCTGTCTGGCCAATGAAACTGACGTCACCCAGGCAGTCAGCACCTGTGACGGCCATGTTATTATCTTCTCAGTGTGTGTCCGTGTATCTGTGTGTGCATAGGCTTAGCTGTTCCTGTGAGAAGGGTGATTCAGTGATTAATTGATTAGATTTCGTTTCAAAAGGGGCTCAAATAGGCACATTGCTAGCTTTACCGTGAGCCCTTCTTAAAACCCAACACAAAATAATCCAGTCGTTATGGTGGAGCCATTTTAATTAAATGACTACTAAGAAAGACAAATCAATCATGTTTCCATCATCTATTAAATGTGTTATGTAGTAGGGAATTTGTTGCTTTGTTCTTTTTTCTTCTTTTGTTGTTGTGTTGTCTTTGGTTTGGTTGTGTTGAGGTTTTTTTTATTATTTTTACCCCCCCCTTTCCTTTTCAATGTGGTAATGTCACCAGGAAAGAGACAAGTCAATGAATGAGAGAAGGATACATGAATATCTTGTTACACCAATCACACGATGCGTTTTGAACAATACAATACATTCATGTAGTTTTACTTTATCTTATCTTATCTTATCTTGGAAGAATGATGTAAACAAGAAAATATCTAACGAAATGGAAACAAGACCAAACAAAACAATAGAAGTAGTAGGATGGTGGGGTTGACAATAATGATAATAATAATAATTACAATATCCTGCTAATTTGATTACAGAAACAGACACAGAGAGAGAGAGAGAGAGAGAGAGAGAGAGAGAGAGAGAGAGAGAGAGAGAGAGAGAGAGAGAGAGAGAGAGAGAGAGAGAGAGAGAGAGAGAGAGAGAGAGAGAGAGAGAGAGAGAGAGACAGACAGACAGAGAGAGTGACAGACGGACAGACAGACAGTGAGCCACCATTGCTTGTTTCAAGATAATTTTTAATAGGGTATCATTTCCTCATTTCGTATTCTAATTCTCCTTATTACACCTTTCCATTCCAATGTCTTTACTCTGGTCTTGTATCGTGTCAATGTCAATCAGCAGTTTGATGGCTTAAAACCACACTCATGGTGTACGGTTGGCGGGTGCTACTGGTAGATCCTACATCTTCTCTTTCAGCCTTTCCCTTTCTCTTTGATCTAGCTGTGTCCTGAGATCAGTGCATATGGCGCCTGTTATCATGACTACTGCAACAAAATATAACATGACATTACGACAGGCGGTGTAAATTTCAATGAAACAAACCCCATGGCAGAAATATAGTAATACAGGTGTGTGGACTTTAATAGTTTGTCATTGTGTGTGTGTGTGTGTGTGTGTGTTCAATGAAACAAACTGAAACAAACAAATGGCTATGGCAAAATATAGCATACAGTGTGTGGACTTAAATAGTTTGACATTGTGTGTGTGTGTGTGTGTTGGTAATTTGTAATTCCGTTACATTCAGTACGTATGTATATCGTGTGTATGTCTGTGTGTATATGTGTGTGTGTATGTGTGAAATAGAATCAACTGAGACATTTAAGAATACAATAAAAACCCACACAGATTCGTATACCTCACTGCTGTCATAAACGGAATTCAATGATGTCAACTGTCGTTTGTATTATCATCCTGTACTTTTAAATATGTTTGTTATGCATAATGTGTATATTGCGTTGGTGTGTGTAAATTATGTATGCATATGTTTCGATTCATAATGTTGATCCATGTTTGAGCGCTCTGAGCTTGGTATACATCGGGGTGGTGCGCTATACAAGAACTATTTATTATTATTATTATTATTGTCATCCTAATTGATCGGTGATGCGACTTGTTACGTAACAGTTTTTCTTTGTATACGACTACTACCCTGTGCTATAACGAACCGTGACGGCAATTTGAATGGGGCCGTGAGAGAAGCTCTGACGAGGATAACTGTCACGTGCAGCCTGGATCTATCCACGGAATGATTGCCATGTACATAGATCTAGTACTTGTACCCCTTAATGCTGATGGGCTGGTTTGATCTGCCTGTGGGCTCTTTAGTCCATTTACTTTATTCATTCCGCTACGAGTGAAGCGAGGGATTTGTTTAAAGCAAGTGTCATTGACACACGAGCGAGACGGGGATAGGTGGAGGAAGATCTTCGTTCTATGCTTTGCTCTGACGAAATGGAATATGGAAAGGATTTATATGGTTTCTGTAATGTTTCAACTTTGTGTCGTTAAAAAGGTAAAGAGGAGTTTCGTGTTTAGGAGAATAAACAAGATGCAAGTATTATAATATATCGATATTACATGTATTGGTAGGTAGATTGATAGCTAGATAGGTAGGTAGATATATACGTAGATTGATAGGCAGATGCATAGACAGATCGATAGGTACACAAGATATTATATTTTTTTAAAAGACACGCATTTCGATGGATTGAGAATAAGAAAGATGAATCACAGATACACAGGCAATTCGATGGATTGAGAAGTAGAAAGATGAATCACAGATACACAGGCCGTTTGATTGATTGGAGAAGTAGACAGATAGAAAGATAAATATATTGTTATCGTTTCGCCTGTCGTTGAATTCGTGTGTCTTTTCTTTTTTGTTTCGTGTTTTCCTCCGTTCCTACAGCAGCAACTTACCCACCTGTGTACTCATTCTTAGTAATCAGCGTCACCATGGGATGTACTTTTGATGTGATGATAATATTGTGGTGTGTTCAAGGCATGTGAGTGTGATATATGTAGTTCCATGACGCATCTCACTGGTATGTGTTATACTAATTGTGTGTGTGTGTGTGTGTGGGATCATTTCCAGGGCTTGTTGCAGAGTTGTAGCTGTAACGTCTGCTCTCATCAATGCGTTCTAAATACCTACTTTACGCCAATGGTGATCTTTCTTTTCTTTTTTTATCCCTTCTGTTTCTTAATCTCTTTCTCTGAAATCACGAGTAGATCAATTTATTGTTGATGGATTTGTACTTAATGAATTGCACCGCTTGGTTTAATCGAGTATGAACAGCTTACAGGTGTTACTGTTAGGTCCTATTTCTGTTTATTTTTGTCTTTCTATTTTCCCTCTTTCGTGATGGCTGGTTGACAGGCGCTGCTGATAGGTCCTACTTCTTTGCTTTCATTTTTTTCACTTATCGTTCGGCTTGCTCTTTCCTCTTTCTTGATTCACCCTGAGATCACCGCTCAAGATGGACTGGGTACATCAATGTTTCAAAAAATACATCACAATCTCTTTCGTGTGTCTCTGACCGTGCTGTTGTGAGCGGTTGGCGGGGGCTCTATTGGCAAGTCTTGCCTGATTCTTTCCCCTCCCTTTCACGTGTCAGTCATCAGGCCGTCCCCTCTTTCTTAATTCACGCTGAGATCACTGTGTATCATGGACGGGCTTAAAAATTGTTTTCAATGAAAGAAGAAACCACCGGCTTTTCCCTCCTAAACCCACCCTGAGACCACTGCATGATAAGGTGGTCTTGGGAAATTGCAAATGAAACCAAAAACTCAACAACATGTATCTGTTTCGGTTTAATTCACGCTGAGATCACCGATTGTGGGGGTAGGGTGAAGGTTTAATGAAACAGCCATGGAACATCTTGGTATGATCTGCTTATCCACCATGAAATCGTCGCTTAATGATAAACGGAGTGAATTGCAGTGAGAGAACCCCGCCTTATTTAGTTCTCTTATTCGCCCTGAAATCAGACTAATATCACGATAATGGATGACGGTTTTGAATGTCGATGCAACAAGCAGAAAGATATATGTAGATCGGTTCAACGTGTATCGGAAAGTCTATGCTGGCAGTGGCAAGAACAAACACTGGTTCATTATTATTATCCCATAAAACCGATCAGGTTACGAGAGCGGTAATAAATAAACCCTGACGTCACATTAGAACAAAGACTCATTGCTTCACCCATCGTGTTTACACTTACCGCGGTACATGACTTATAGATCCATGTTAAATCCACTTCAGAAGCAAACGTGTATTACATAGCTGCCAAACAGTCACTAAAAGCGTATTTAGTATGTGTTGTCATTGTTTTGTTGTTATTTTGTTGTTGCTCTTTTGGTTTTGTTGTTGTGTTTTGTTGTTTTGTTTTTGTATTTTGTTGTTTTGTTGTTTTTTGGGTTGTTTTTTTTTTTGGGGGGGTTGTCTGTTTTTACTTTGAAAAATACATATTATGAGTACGAGGGTTAACTGTAATGTTTGTTCTAAGATATTTTATGAAGTCAATGGCAGAGACTCAGGTAGATTGGGGTGAAAATCTTGGACACAATTCTGAATGACTGTCGTATTTCTTCAGAAAAGTCCAGCGATGAGGAAACCTATCATTGTTGACCTTAGATGGGAGTACATTCACATTAAATTATCAGTGTTTCAATCTGAAACGGTTGGCAACAGCTAGGATTACGAGGCACGTTGTATTCATTATTCGTCAATGCTGAATGGTTGTTTATAAAGATTTAGACAAAGGTTTGAGATCTTGACAGTCAGTTGTAAAACTAAGAGTCTAGTGGGATGAACTGTTAATGAATAATATAACTGCTAGTCATGATCGGATTCGCTCGTAGGAAAGATTTTTGTTTCTGAAACCCCTTTTTAAGGGGCATGATTAGTATGATTCGTAATGCGCTCCTTTGATGATTCGTTATGCGCTCTCTTTGGTGATTCGCAATGCGTTCTGTTTGATTCGTAATGCGCTCTCTTTAATGATTCGTAATGCGATATTTTTGAAGATTCCCGTAATGCGCTCCTTTGATGATTCAATGCGCTCCTTTGATGATTCGTAATTATATGATTCGTAATGCACTCCCTTTGATGATTCATAATGCGATATCTTTTGATGATTCGTTATGTGCTCTCTTTGATGATTTGTAATGCGATATCTTTGATTATTTATAATGTGCTCCTTTGATTCGTATTGCACTACATTTGATGATTCATAATGCGCTCCCTGTGATGATTCATAATGCGCTTCCTTTGATGATTCATATTACACTCTCTTTTATGATTCATAATACACTCTCTTTGATGATTCGTAATGCGCTCCGTTTGATGATTTGTAATGTGCTCCGTTTGATGATTTGTAATGTGCTCCCTTTGATGATCCGTACTGCGCTCTCATTGATGATTCGTAATGCGCTCCTTGATCATTTGTAATGCGCTGCCTTTGATTATTCGTAATTGGCTCTCTTTCCACCTCGAGGCAATGGGTACCGACGCGGAGGTCACGGTTTCGATTCCACCGGGTACCCAAATTCTTGTTCTAATTCTTCCCTTTTGTCTCTTTCATTTCACTTCTCTACCATCTCGCTGTTTCCTCCTAATTCACCCTGACATCACTGCCCATGGTGGACGTGGTAAATGTTCAACTTAACAAACAATTCCATGTCCTACTCATCACTTTCGACACACCCCCTTTGCCTCACAGTTTTATGTTTACGTGTTATGTGAGATACATGTAACTATGGCGTGCTATGTCTCACACACACACACACACACACGCCCACACACACACACATGCACATATATATATATATACATACACACACTTACGTTTATATAACAATTCCAAAACCATTAGCCACTGGATCACATCACGCAGTGTGTGTGTGTGTGTGTGTATATGTATGTATGTATGTGTGTATCAGTTTGACGGGTGACTGAACTCGTGGCGGCCCAGTGGCAACAGTGATTGCCTTTGTGTTGAATTACATCTGGTTTTTTGCCGTATTTGTTGTGACATTCGTGTCTGAACTACGTGCCCATTCAAAGACGATGTTTGTATGTAGGGTGGAGTAGGATATTACGTTGCGATATTCAATTCAATTCGATTAAACTCGATTCAATTCAACTTAAACCGACTCGACTCAATTCAATTCAATTCGATTAAACTCGATTCATTTCAACTTAAACCGATTCGATTCAATTCAATTCGATTAAACTTGATTCAATTCAACTTAAATTGATTCGATTCAATTCAATTCGATTAAATTCGATTCAATTCAATTTAATGCGATTCAATTCAACTTAAATCGATTCGATTCAATTCATTCGATTCGATTCAATTCAATTCAATTCAATACTTTATTCAACCATAAAGAAAATAATTTGTCACAACTTACATCATCCAAAGATCATCAAAAATAAAGAGCAAGGTATACAGTTAGTTATAGAAATTCAAAATGGCAATTTTAAAACATTTATTGTAGCTATACAAATGTAGATTAAGAATAGGAAACGAGATGAATTTAAAGACAAGTGATTAAAAACAATATATATAAATGTATATATATATATATATATATATATATATATATATATATATATATATATATATATATATATATATATATATATATATATATATATATATATATATATATATATATCGGGACATCAACATTTTAAGAACAACGCAAACACATCATGTAAACGATTAATGGAGTGTCATTTTATAACGTCCGTGTATGACCCTCACCCGACACACACACACACACACACACACACATATAATGTTACACACAATAAATTGTAATAATAATAATAACAGTACATAGTATTTATATTAAGCTTTCCATGTCAATGGCATCTCAAAGTACCTAACACCATC
Organism: Doris montereyensis; assembly: GCA_037039925.1. NCBI lineage: Eukaryota > Metazoa > Mollusca > Gastropoda > Nudibranchia > Dorididae > Doris > Doris montereyensis. Next base: position 126,105 of record JAXRKP010001140.1, on the reverse strand, counting down.
ACACTAGGTAGAATAAGACAGAAACATCAGGCATACATCGATTTCTCTATGAAACAGATAACAATAACGTTACATACGATGTAAATAAATGATGCATAAGTTTGGGTTAAAAAAAAAGTTTCCAATGTAGTTTAATTGAAGTTCAATGAAAAGTGGTAGATCTATGTTTTAGTAACTTTCTGAACATTTCCGACAGACCTCAATTTTCTTACCTCCCTTGAAGCTCGTTTCAAAACTTTCGGGCCGTTATGTTCGAAAGAGCGGTGGCCATATTATGACTCAAGTTGTTTTTTTTTGGATAGACAAGAGTGATGATATACACATATTTCAAATTATAGAGCTCCATATCAGTGACATTTTTAAAGAATTAATACCGTTTGCATGGTTTGTTTCGTCAACAGCAAATGGTTCGTTTAATGTAAGACAAGCAATAATCAATTAAATAACGCGTTACTTTGATTTTATATTTCTCAAGTTTTTTTTCCTTAAAGTCGATGAGGATAAAGGGTGTACGTGATTCCTATCACCGGCCGGCTATCCTTGACATTGATCTAGATCTAGCTGAGTGATTAGACACGGCGCATTGACTTCTCTCCCTTAAAAGATAAACTATTTAAATAACGTCTTACTTTGATTTTACATTTCTGAATTTCTGTTGATTTAAGTTAATGATGATGAACGTTGTACGTGACCCCTATCACCTAGCCTCTTTCCTTGGCGCTAAATTGGATCTAGCTGATTAATTTGTCACGGCTGATTGATTTCTATCTCGTTCTCTCTACCAAATTAAAATGGTTGTTTGATTTGAGTTACGTACTATTGTCTTGTTTGATCTTATATTTATGTTTTGTTTCAGTTAAAATAAAGTTCATGATGATAATGGGGGGTGTAATGATACAAAGTTTGACCTACATTGGACTGCATCGTGTCGTAGCTAGGAACCTTTCAAAGGTGGAACAAATCCCTTGGTCCAATGATAGTCCAATCTCAGTCGACATGTGCTTATTGTTGGCATGGGTTTTAAAAATAGTGATGGTGATGGTGACCATTATCTTTCTTTCTTTATCAGTTCCCATTCTACCTTTCGGTGTGTGGGTTCAGATGCCCGAGAGGATCTTTCTCCAGGATGCACTGTCCTGGTTTTTCTGTTCCTCCCAAAAAAGTAAAAATGTTATGCTTCAATGTCTCTTTTATATCTTCTTCTCACTCTCTCCAAGATCTGCATTTTGGTCTTTTACCTTGGGCTTTAGCACTGTATACTGATTTAGCTATTCTATTATCATTCATTCTGTTTACATGCCCAAACCATCTCAATTGATTTGTTGCTATGTTAGTTTTTGTATGCCATCTGCTTTGGTTTGATCTCTTATTCTTGTGTTTCTGATTTTGTCTCTTTTAGTTTTCCTACTACTCTTCTTAGATATTTCATTTCAGCTGCCTGTACTGTACTGTATTCTCTATTGTCTAAGGTCCAGGTTTTGCTGCCATAGAGGAGAGTATCGTGTACTGCCATTTTGGTTTTTGTTGACAATTCTTGCTAACCTACAAATGCCTTTCCTAGATGGTTATATATTGGACTTGCCTTTTTGATTCTCTGGCTGATTTCTTCTCTTAGTTTTCCCTCTGAGTTAATGATTACTCCTAGGTAATTGTAGCTTTGAACTTGTTCTAAAATCTCCCTTAAGATTTTGTGTTTTAGCTTCCCTAGTTACTAGCATTGTTTTGGTTTTCTTTGCATTTGCTCTTATTCCTCTTTTATTTAGTTCACTGTTCATAATGTTGATATTCGACTGAAGGTCACTTTCTGATTTTCCAAACAGAACTAAATCATCGGCAAAATAAACAAAAACATTGATACATTTACTGGTTTGAGCTTCCACATATCTACATTCATTTTCTTCATTTTTGAGGATGCCTTTGCGACTGAATCCATAAGTGTGATAAACAAAGAGGACTTAGGTAACAACCCTGTCTTATTCCTATATGAATATCCAATTCTTCAGATATGTTTCCAGCTACTCTCACTGCACATTTTGGTTTATTTTAGAAACTTTTAATGGCGTCTACTAAATTTACATTGTGTTCTTTTAAGGAATGCCATAGTTCGTCCCTCCTCACAGTGTCAACTGCCTTTTCTAAGTCAATAAAACACAGGTGCAAGTCAATGTTTCTCTCAAAGGAATTTTTCTTTTATTTGTCTAATTGTAAATATGTGGTATTGTACACTTCTTTCTGGTCTAAATCCACTCTGATGCTCTTCAATCTGATCATCTACTCTTTTCCTTAATCTCATTTCCAGTATTCTGACATATACTTTTCCTGGAACACTAAGTAGTGACATCCCTCTATAGTTTGAGTGATTCCATAGTTGATCCCTTTCTTATGTATTGGTACTACCGTTCCCTTTTTCCAATCGTCTGGCACATGTTTGGACTTCCATGCTTGTTGGCATATTGCATGTAGTAGTCTGTCTGCCTCTCTCCCGTGGTTTTTAATCATTTCTGGGTAGACTTGATCTGCTACCAGGGCTTTTCCTAATTTCACTATTCTTATAGCTGTTTGGATTTCTTCCATTGATATATCTACATCTTCAGCTGTCTCCTATGGATTACTTGCTACTCTTACTAATTGATTTGTACTCCTTGTTTCACATGTTCTGAAGGGATTATGTAATTGGTGAAAATGATTTCTCCATGTTTCCATGATATCGCTGTCTTCTTTCATTATTTCATCTTTGACATTCTTAATTTGTCGTATTGTGCATGCTGTGGTCTTTCTCATGCTCTTCGTTGCCCCAGAACAGCTTTTGATTTCCTTGATAGCTTTCTTGAAGTCTTTGTCCAAACTCTTCCCATTGTTCCTGTTTTGCTTTCTAACTTCCTCTTTGGCGATATTTATTTTATTCACCTAATCTATCCTATCATCTGGTCTCTTTGTTTGCAAGTATTTCTTCCAGGCATCCTTGTTTTCTTTGATCTTAGTTTTGACATTCTCATTCCACCATGCTGTTCTTTTCCCATCTCCTTTAATTTGTTTCGTACCACAGACCTCTTCAGTACAACTGAGGAGTGTTTCTTTATACATTTGCCATTTTTCTTCTATTGTGCTGTCATTCAGATTCATCTGTCTTTCACTGGTAAATCTTTTTATCCTAGATTGGTATACCTGTTTTACTACTGGTTTATTTAGTTTCTCTATTTTGAGTTTAGTAGCCTTCTTCTCTTTCCTTTTCTGTTTGTTTTCGTCAATCAGTAATCTCATTTTAGCAATCACTAGGTAATGGTCACTAAATATTTCTGCTCCTCTGTTTACTCCGTGCATCAAATGTACTGTAAAAAAGGGAGCTGTTAACTATTATATAGTCTATCATTGACTTTTTACACCTGTCTTAATTTACTCTTGTATATTTGTGGATATCTTTATGAGGAAAAAAGATGTTGGTTATTTTCATGTTATTCTTTAGGCAAAAATCTATTAGTCTCTCTCCATTTGGATAAGTTGTTGTCTCTCCTTCTTTACCTATTACTCCTCTTGATGTTTCTATATTGTTGCCTAGTCTAACGTTTAAATCTCCTAAAACCATTAGTTCCTGTTTGTGTTTAAGATTCTCTGCAGCTATTTGTAAATCGTTTTCGAGGGTATTTTTTTCTTCTTTAGTGGTGTCATCGTTTGGTCCATAAGCTATTAATAATTTAATTTCTCTTCCTTTTGGTTTAATATTTACCTCTAATAGCCGTAGGCTTATAAATTTCCAACTTTCAATTAGCTTTTCATGCCTTTTCATGTACTAGGAGACCTACTCCTGCTCTAGTTCTATCTTTAATGTCTACTCCTGAGAAGATTAAAATATTATTCGGTCCTACATTTTCTATTCCTTGTGCTTTTTTCTTTGTTTCTGTAATAGCCAAAATGTCTACTTTGAAATGTTCCATTTCTTCAACTAATTCTAACTCTTTTCCATTTATTGCCCTAACGTTTCATATTCCAAAATCACAGTCTGTGTTCGTTCCATTTTCGTCGTTGAAAGGTCAAGCCGGTTATATTATATTTATTTCTCTGCATCATGTTAGATTTCGGATAAGCAGGCTATTAGCCCACTGTACCCTAGGTAGATGGTGGGGCTGCCACCTTAAGGCCCCCTACCAGGCCTTATTATTTTCTGTCAGGGTTAGCTCCTGACCCTTTGGTCATTCAAGACCAGCCTGCACGTCAGCATGTTGTTATTTTCTGCTCAGGGTTAGTTAACTCCCTTAGACTTTTGGTCAGTCAAACCGGCCTGCAAGACAGCAGGTTGTTACTACTACTACTACTACTACTACTACTACTACTACTACTGCTGCTGCTATTACTACTACTACTACTACTACTACTGCTACACTACTACTACTACTACTACTACTACTACTACTACTACTGCTGCTACTACTACTACTACTACTACTATTGCTGCTGCTGCTTCTACTACTACTACTACGACTACTACATCTGCTACAACAACAAGTACTACTACTACTACTACGACTACTACTACGACTATTACTATTACTACTACTACTACTACTACTACTATTGCTGCTGCTGCTTCTACTACTACTACTACTACGACTACTACATCTGCTACAACAACAACGACTACCACTACTATTACTACTACTACTACGGCTATTACTACTACTACTACTACTACGGCTACTACTACTACTACTACTACTACTACTACTACTACTACTACTACTACTACTACTACTACTAATACTACGTCTACTACAACACCTACGACTATTACTACTACTACTACTACTACTACTACTACTACTACTACTATCAATAATACTACTACTACTACTTCTACTACTACTACTACTACTACTGCCATTGCTACTACTACTTCTACTTCAATTACTTCCCTCCTACTGCAACTAATACTTCTACTACTACTACTACTACTGCTATATACTACTACTACTACTACTACTGCTACTACTACTACTTCTACGTCTACTACAATAATACCTGACTACTACTACTACTACTACTACTACTACTACTACTACTAATACTGTCACTACTACTACTACTACTACTACTACTGAATACTACTACTACTAATACATCATTTTTACCTACTAAATTCCTCCTACTACTACTAGTATTAATACTACTACTACTACTTACTTCTACTACTACTACTACTACTAATGCTACTACTAACCGGCTAATACTGCTACTACTACTACTACTACTACTACTACTACTACTACGTCTACTACTACTACTACTACTACTATTACTATTACTACCAATTATCACTACTACTTACTATTACTACTACTATTACTACTACTACCACTACTACTACTACTACACCACGAATCATTGCTAAATCTACTACAACTACTACTACTACTACTACTACTACTACTACTACTACTACTACTACTACTACTAATACTAATACTAATGCTGCTCCACACACGTTACGACTACTACATCTGCTACAACAACAACAACTACTTACTACTACTAATACTACTACTACTACTACTACTACTAATGCTGCTCCTACTACTACTACGACTACTACATCTGCTACAACAACAACTACTATTACGACTACTACTATACTACTACTACTAATGCTGCTCCTACTACTACTACGACTACTACATCTGCTACAACAACTATACTACTAGTACGACTACTACTACTACTACTACTACTACTACTACTACTACTACTGCCACTACTACTACTACTACTACTACGACGACGACTCTACTATCTACTATTACTACTACTACTACCACTACTACTACTACAACAAATAACTACTACTACTACTACTACTACTACTACTACTACTACCAGTACTACTACTTCTACTACTAGCAACAACAACAACAACTACTACTACTACTACTACTACTACTACTACTACTACTACTACTACTACTACTACTACTACTACTACGTTAATTTAAAATTTAACTTTCAAAACCACTGTAATTGACACTACCTGTATAAGAATGATGTGTTCCATAAACGTGTTGACACCAGCAGGTTCCATGCATTACCCAGCTATTGCTGACAACAGTAAACACGGTG
>JAXRKP010001140.1:80000-115000 GCA_037039925.1 Doris montereyensis | reverse complement strand
ATATATATATATATATATATATATATATATATATTGATACTTCCGTCATTTTCCAGTTTAGTCGCCGCCTCTATTCTCTCCCCCTGTTTTTTTCTTTGTTTTTCTTTTTTCTACTATTTCTTGTATTTAACACCTCTTATTTGACATTACAGTTTTATCTTATCTCTGTAGCAGTCATAGTCATGTTTTCGTGCTGTATACTTCTTTTGCCTCGTTTTATAATTGTCGCTATTCTTGTTGTTCATAATTTAGTCTTACATTGACTTGTGTACTTGTACATGTTATGTCGTGATGGTATTGATCGAATCTTGATGGCTTTTAGTTTAAGATTATATTTACATTTTGCACAGTGCGGCAATATCAATCTGTGCATGCGTTGCATATTTAATCTCCACCCCTCTTTTCCACGCCATTCTCCGACTCTAGTCTTAGTGGAACTGAACATCCCATCTACGCCTGGTTGTAGTTGCATCGGGGCACGGTGATAAAGCATGCACAGGTTCGGTGTGTGGGTGTGCGTTCAGCCAACGCTGCATACTTCTAGGAGTGAAATGTATACACGCTGCTCACAGCACTGTCAACACTGTTTTGGCCAGTGTCCAAAAGTTTAGTACGGCCACACCATCATAGCCTCTAAGACCACGTGACCGTTCTGTGATTGGTGGATGCGAACGAGACGTGACGTGGCCAAACTGGCAGAAAACCTTTTTGGTCCTTATGCAAACTGCAATGGCCGTCACCTGTCTCCAGAATATTGTCCCTTGTCTCGGGTCCTTATTCTACTTCCTGTTCTACATTTTTCGTTGCTTTCTCTTAGGAGTCGGAGCGTGTTTTTGAGACCTTTGTCTTTCTCTCATAGTGAATGCCAATCTATGACTTCTTCTTTTCTTTCTTTTCCACACGTTCTTGCAATTTTTAGTGATTGGTGGGGTTGGTTGTTTTGTCTTCTGGTTTGCGGTGCCGTCTTCCTCGAAGGAAAACCGTTGGGTAGGGTTGTAGCCTAGGAAATCTCGGTATTGGTAGTTCCAGGTTGTAGCCTAGGAAATCTCGGTATTGGTAGTTCCAGGTTGTAGCCTAGGAAATCTCGGTATTGGTAGTTCCAGGTTGTAGCCTAGGAAATCTCGGTATAGGTAGTTCCAGGTTGTAGCCTAGGAAATCTCAGTATTGGTAGTTCCAGGTTGTAGCCTAGGAAATCTCGGTATAGGTAGTTCCAGGTTGTAGCCTAGGAAATCTCGGTATTGGTAGTTCCAGGTTGTAGCCTAGGAAATCTCGGTATTGGTAGTTCCAGGTTGTAGCCTAGGAAATCTCGGTATTGGTAGTTCCAGGTTGTAGCCTAGGAAATCTCGGTATTAGTAGTTCCAGGTTGTAGCCTAGGAAATCTCGGTATAGGTAGTTCCAGGTTGTAGCCTAGGAAATATCGGTATTGGTAGTTCCAGGTTGTAGCCTAGGAAATCTCGGCATGGGTAGTTCCAGGTTGTAGCCTAGGAAATCTCGGTATAGGTAGTTCCAGGTTGTAGCCTAGGAAATATCGGTATATGTAGTTCCAGGTTGTAGCAGGAAATCTCGGCATGGGTAGTTCCAGGTTGTGCAGCCTAGGAATCTCTCGGCATAGGTAGTTCCAGGTTGTAGCGAAACTGTAGTGTTGTGAGTTTGTGACCACGACGACACGTTGGTTAATATCCCATGACTGGCCCAGTTGTGTTCTTTTGCGCAGGTGTCGGCCTCTCCACCATCCGGTCAGCAAGCCAACAGCAGTAATCTCCCCTCCCCCCTCCGGTCGAGGTCGGTGGATTAACACGACGTAGTCCCATCTGAGACAGACGATTAAAAGGAAGTCCAGTGTGCAGATTACAACGCTTTGTGCGCCTTAAAGACCCCTTGCTGTTTACAGGGCAGTTCGAGCAAAATTGAAGATCCCACCCAAACCCCTGAGATCACCTTAGTCGGGGATGTGGGTAAATCAAATCAGATCAAATTGCCACGGAGCAGTCCTCAAAATCTTTACCCCGTGCCTCAATGCGGTTTATGTCTAGCTTGACCGTCGACAGCCCCACTAGAATATAGGTGAGACGGAGATCATTTGAATGTCTTAACCGTATATGAGTGAGACGGAGATCATTTGAATGTCTTAACGGCATATGGGAGAACGAAATAACTTACAATGTTCATGAGTTAAAGCTTAAGTATTATGAAAGATCATTTGAATGCTTTACCGACTGTTGGCCAGAACGGCTCCGTCTCCCTAGCCTGACCTCCGACTGACTTCAGCATATGGGTGCACGCGCATCTTTGCCGGTGACGGACGGCGATCATTTGTTCCCACGGTTACCGGAAAGGCTGACGCGGAGACAAACAAGCGACACACGCGACACTCTGCCGCCACTCATTGCCAGGCAAAGGCGTGTAAGATCGATACTAGTCCGATCAGTTGGCGATGATTTCTTTTCTTCTTCTCACTTTCCATCATTGACTCGCGATTTAAACGTGACCCTGTGTTTTTCTGAGCGTGACCTGTCCCTTTGCTTCATGGATTGGAAACACGTGATTTGTTGTGGTGCCGTGTGTGTATGTTTTAAATTGATCTATTTATTTATGTATTAATATTCTTATTTGTTGTTCTTTATCTATCCATTCATTTGTGCCTTCATTCATTTTTATTTATTTATTGACATTTGTGTGTGTGTGTGTTTACTTTTCCACTGTTTGTGTCTCTTATCTCTAACTGATAATACGCGTCCCAGTTATTTAGTGTGAATGATAATAATATGATAACGTAATGCATGATAAAGTGAGTTGATGATATCGTCAGTTATGGGCCGTTAGTGTGGGACTCTGCCATGGGATGTTCCAGATGCAAGGTGTTGACCTCTCAACCAAAAGGTTGTGGTTTCTCGCCAGACAGGTTGAAATATCTTCTCGAGTTTTGTTTTTTGGGTTCGTTTTCGTTTTTTGTTGTTTTTGTTTTTGTTAGGACCATTTTTGGGACGGGGAGGAGGCGTTTTAGCAAAATCAATCTCCTGGTCCAGGTAAGTGAATCGACACCTTGCCCCAGAGACAGTCGGGAACGGACTATAAGATGGGGGTCCCGTGTGCAGATCACAACACTGTGTACACGGTAAAGATCCATGGGCAGTCGGGGCAAATCGTTTTTTTCTTACCAATAAACCCCATAGTTAGGTCACCTTTGTTGTGATGTGAGTACAATGGAATCCGATCGATTCAAAGTGCCGATAGCGTTTCCAGGTCACCGTCTACACTACGAGTTGTGAAACCAATCGATTTCGTTACTGAGTGATATTCACGATTGCTGTGGTGTCCAGTTACGATTGCTGTGGTGTCCAGTTACGATTGCTGAGAGTTCTCATCTGATTTGATTATTTCCACATCCACAACTAAAGCGATCTAAGGGCGGGGAGGAGGGGGTAGGATCTTTTATATTTTATGTTGTGACGTCGGTTCCCGAGTGGTAAGGTTGCTGGACTTGGGATAATGAGGTCTCCGGTTCGAATCCTGGCAAAGATAGGTCCCATGTTATTTTCCTTGGGAAATAGACGCTTAACACGCATTGTTTTCAGAGATGACTCGACCCAGATGCAAGTGGATACGATCACTAGCTTGGGAGTAAAAAATCTGCGTCAGACCAGCGTCCTCAACAGGATGTGATTATAACCATTAATCACCTGTTCCTCTCACGCTACAGAAACCGGGATAAGTTCCGGCTCTATGGATCGTAATGGCTTTGGAACAACTTTAAAAAAAAATGTTGCCCCAACTAAACAGGGCAGTCGTGGCAACATTTAAATACGGCTTTTTCAAGGATCTTTACCGTGCACAGAGTGTTGTGATGTGCACATGATACTTCCTTTCTATGGTCCGTCTCCAATGGGACTAAGTGTCAATCCACCTACCTGGACCAACCACGGGGGTGGGGTGGGTCTTACTCGATAAAACTTGAGAGAATGTGTCACGCTGTTGGGCACGAACCCACATGCTTTTGGTTGAGGCTGACCCCTTGCGTCAAGGTTGCCCAGTCCCCAGCCATTAAGACATTTAGCAATGATGAAGAAAGGAAACTACCGACCCGTTTGTTCAAGTTTAATGTCTACACTTTGGACTAATCGTACTAACCCGTTGGTTCAAGTTTAATGTCTACACTTTGGACTAATCGTACCAACCCGTTGGTTCAAGTTTAATGTTTACACTTTGGGCTAATCGTACTAACCCATTGGTTCCAGTTTAATGTTTACACTTTGGACTAATCGTACTAACCCGTTTGTTCAAGTTTAATGTATTGACACGTTGGTTCAAACCGCGTTGGTTCAATGTTTAATAAAGTCTACACCGTTTGGACTAATCGTACTAACCATTGGTTCAAGTTTAATGTCTTCACTTTGGACTAATCGTACTAACCGTTGGTTCAAGTAATCCAGGTAAGTGAATCGACAAGTTTACTATAAGATGGGGTCCCGTGCTTTGGACTAATCGTACTATTACCTACACTACGAGTTGCGAAACCAATCGATTTCTGTTGCTGTGTTCAAGTTTAATGTCTACATCTTTTTATATTTTATGTTGTTCGGTTCCCGAGTGGTAAGGTTTGAAAAATCCTGGCAAAGATAGGTCCCAATTTTCCTTGGGAAAGACGCTTAACACGCATTGAATATACATTGGGAGTTCAAGTTTAATTATAACCATTAATCACCTGTTCCTCTCACGCTACAGAAACCGGGATAAGTTCCGGCTCTATGATCGTAATGGCTTTGGAACAACTTAAAAAAATGTTGCCCCAACTAAACAGGGCAGTCGTGGAAAAATCAAATTCAACCCTTTTCTATGGTCCGTCTCCAATGGGACTAAGTGTCAATCCACCTACCTGGACCAAACCACGGGGGTGGGGTGGTCTTACCGATATCTTGAGAGAATGTGTCACGCTGTTGGGCACGAACCCACATGCTTTTGGTTGAGGCTGACCCTTTGCGTCAAGGTGTCCCCAGCCATTAAGACATTTAGCAATGATGAAGAAAGGAAACTAGATTTAATGTCTACACTTTGGACTAATCGTACTAACCCGTTGGTTCAAGTTTAACATTTTTGGACTAATCGTACCAACCCGTAAAGATGGCTAAACTAACCCAGGTTCCAGCTGAGGACTAATCGTACAACCCGTTTGTTCAAGTTTAATGTCTACACTTTGGACTAATCGTACTAACCCGTTGGTTCAAGTTTAATGTCTACACTTTGGACTAATCGTACTAACCCGTTGGTTCAAGTTTAATGTCTAATTCAAGTTTAATGTTCGTTTGAAAAAATAAAAGAATACATCAATGCATTTAAATTAAAATCAAATTCAACCTAAGTTTATCGTACAATGTATAGATAATATAGGAGAAATATAATAACATTAATATAAAGATGCAAAAGTGAGTAAATAGATACTGCGGTGAAACGATACACCTAAAAAATAATTATAGACAAATCAGCTTAGCTTCATACACATTCGTCCCATTATCATAAATCATTCATTCCCTATATATCCATTTCCATTTCTTAAACATTGGAAGTAAACGTCCAGTTTACTTTCACAGGATTATGAATGTGAATTCCAGCGGTCCATTTCATTCTTGCCTTCATTTAAAATTCCACATCCGGTCATGTTTTGACCCTTCTTTTAACATCACGTGTTGGATGTTTCGTGGTAAGCGTCGTCACGTGTCTCTACTAGTACCAGCAAGCATTCCATGGCTGACCATTGCACTATGCGCCGTTTATAATGCCAAGAGGCCCATGTTCGAATCCCGATCAATACGGATCATCGTGTCCGTAGAAAATATGCTTGACTATAACTTGTGTGTAACGATGGGATAAATTTGCTCAATCCAGAAATAATGAGATTACTAAAACTTGTTGTCGTTGTTAAGTGGTAAGTCCTACTTCTTTCCTTTCTCTCTCTCTCGCTGTTTCCACTTTGTTCCTCTTTATAATAATAATAATATAGGCTTGCATCAATCTATATCGTTATCACCGGAGACTGTTATGACAGAGAGAGAGAGAGAGACAGACAGACAGACAGACAGACAGATATATATATATATATATATATATATATATATATATATATATATAGAGAGAGAGAGAGAGAGAGAGAGAGAGAGAGAGAGAGAGAGAGAGAGAGAGAGAGAGAGAGAGAGAGAGAGAGAGAGAGAGAGAACTATGGTATACTTCCATTCCTTTTTCAATCGGTGGATTCCAATCTCATGTCAGTAATCAGAGCAGTGATGTATGATCTATGATTACCAAAATATCTGAGGACCACGTCATTGTTTACTATCTGTGTGTGTGTGTGTGTGTGTGTGTCTCTGTCTCTGTCTCTGTCTCTCTCTGTCTCTCCCTGTCTCTCTGTCTCTCTGTCTCTCTGTCTCTCTGTCTCTCTGTCTCTCTCTCTGTCTCTCTCTGTCTCTCTCTCTCTCTCTCTCTCTCTCTCTCTCTCTCTCTCTCTCTCTCTCTCTCTCTCTCTCTCTCTCTCTCTCTCTCTCTCTCTCTCTCTCTCTCTCTCTCTCTCTCTCTCTCTCTCTCTCTCTCTCTCTCTCTCTCTCTCTCTCTCTCTCTCTCTCTCTCTCTCTCTCTCTCTCTCTCTCTCTCTCTTCTCTCTCTCTCTCTCTCTCTCTCTCTCTCTCTCTCTCTCTCTCTCTCTCTCTCTCTCTCTCTCTCTCTCTCTCTCGCCTCTCTCTCTCTCTCTCTCTCTCTCTCTCTCTCTCTCTCTCTCTCTCTCCTGTCTCTGTCTGTCTCTCTCTCCCTCTTCGACCCTCTCTGTGTCTGCCTCTCTCTGTCTTCTCTCTCTCTCTCTCGCTCTCTCTCTCTCTCTCTCTCTCTCTCTCTCTCTCTCTCTCTCTCTCTCTCTCTCTCTCTCTCTCTCTCTCTCTCTCTCTCTCTCTCTCTCTCTCTCTCTCTCTCTCTCTCTCTCTCTCTCTCTCTCTCTCTGTCTCTCTCTCTCTTTCGATCTGTCTCTCTGTCTGTCTGTCTGTCTCTCTCTCTCTCTCTCTCTCTCTCTCTCTCTCTCTCTCTCTCTCTCTCTCTCTCTCTCTCTCTCTCTCTCTCTCTCTCTCCCTCCCCTCTCCCTCCCTCCCTCCCTCCCTCCCTCCCTCTCCTCTCTCTCTCTCTCTCTCTCTCTCTCTCTCTCTCTCTCTCTCTCTCTCTCTCTCTCTCTCTCTCTCTCTCTCTCTCTCTCTCTCTCTGTCTATATATATATATATATATATATATATATATATATATATATTTATATATATATATCACTCTCTCATCTCTATCTCTCTCTCATTCTCTCTCTCTCTCTCTCTCTCTCTCTCTCTCTCTCTCTCTCTCTCTCTCTCTCTCTCTCTCTCTCTCTCTCTCTTTCTCTCTTTCTCCCTCTCCCTCCCCCCCCTCTGGCTTCTCGTAAACAGATTGAAAATGTACTTAGTTAACTGGCCGGCAAACGTCTGTACTAAGATCGACTTCTTTTTTTTAAATTTGTTTCCTGAAGGAAATTCCACCGTTTTCTTATCAAGTCACGTTTGGCGAGGTAGAAGCGTTTCAAGCGTCCGAAACGTGATCATAACAATCGTTGGTGTGTCAACAAGTTAGACTGCTGCACTGCCAAAACCTACCCTCAACCCGCCCCACCACAACCATTACTTCCTGTGCGTTACGTTCAACACCACATTTACTGTGGTGATCATTGCAATCGTGAGTGTGTTAACGAGTCATCTGTACTGTGGGACCCGGTAGTCCAGAGGCAAGGTGTCGGCCACTCAACCAAAGGTAGTAGGTTCGGAGCCTCGCCAATGGTTGAAGAACAATCTCCCCCTGGTCGAGGTAGGACAGCCTATCGGAGACGGATTAATAAAAGGAGGTCCCGTGTGCAGATCACAGCACTGTGCACGTTAAAGATCTCTTGGCTGTTTACAGGGCAGTCTGGACAAAATTAAACATCCGACCAAAATCCCCGAGATCACGTTAGTTGTGGATGTGGGTAAATCAAATCAAATTCGGTCCCATCTGCTCTAACAGCGTGTCGGTCCCATCTGGCTATAAGTTGTGATTAGCTTTTTGGAGTGTTGTGATCTGTACAAGGACCTCCTTTTTATCGGCCGTCTTCGATGGACCTAGGTGGCAATCCACCTACAGTGAACCTGGACGCGGCTGGGAAGGGGGGGAAGCAGGGGTTTTCCTCGAAATAAATCAAGAAAGTATTTCCAATCGTCGAGGCTTGAACCCGTGACCGTTGGGTTAAGAGACCACGCGCTTGGACTACTGAGTCCCCCTGACTTTAAGGACTGCGGTTATGACTTTTTTCTCTCTCTCTCCAAGAACGTCCCTGACCTCAAAGGTCTGTTTCTCCTCCTCAATCCATAACATAATTATTTCATACAAGCATATTATTGCACCAGGTGGTATCAAGAGTGATTATTACATCGGGTTAGTATCGAATTGTCAAGTTACGCAGGTAGACGTGAAGGTACTATTCCAATTGTTCAATTACCCGGTGTTATCTGTTAATAATGGTGGGCTACCTGACTGAATGAAAATGAAACTCACTAAGACGGGGGAACAATGAAGTTTACGTTAATTCAACGTCACTTTTGGCAGGACGATTTCTCAAACAAAAACGGTCTGAGCATGATTTAAAGCCTACATGCAAAATATAGTCACTTTTAGTCGCCTAGAGTATGGTTATATATATATATATATATATATATATATATATATATATATATATATATATATATATATATATATATATATATATATATAATATAAAAAATATATATCTCATTAGCACCTCCCCCCCCCCCTTCTTCCCCGTTGTAAGTGATCATTGTTGACATTGGAATGAAACCACAACTCGTTAATCCGGGGTCTTACCTTAATAATAAGGTTAATATCCCCACCCCCCCACTCCCAGGAAACTTGAAGGTTGTGAAATGGAGCTCAACGCTTCTAAACCCTAATCCAGTAGTCAAAAACACTGCACGCGACACCCGTACCTTGTAAGTGTAAGAGGTCCGTACGTTGCCGTTGCAGTCATCGTGGCACGCTTGTTTTCATCAGGCCGTCGTCTGGTTTGTGCTTTTCTCTTCTAAGCCTTGTCATTGGGAGGCGTAGTTATTTTGCTGTGTCGCATGAGTGCAGTCTAGGACGTTGTTTTTAAAAAAAATATTTTATACGCTGTTTTATTCTAAGATGATACGAGGAAAGCCAGCTAGGCGATCGAAGTGAACTATTGGTTGGGGAGGACTTCACGTAATTTGAACTCTGTGTAGCCCAACTGTTTTAAGTCGATTGTGTAAACGATGCATCATATTATGATATTCTAAATCTTTTTGGCCATTCTCATGCTAAGATGTGTTGTATGCATTGAAATGTTAAGATGGTTTTACGGTGTGTGTTGGTGTGTGTGTACGTATCTTATAATGATCGTTAGACTATGTGGTATAACATTCCAATTAATATGAAATGAAACCAAAACAAAACAACAAACAAACATGGTAATCTACTATACGATGACGAATCGATAATCGATGTAATAGCGCGCACCGGTTGCTTCACACACACACACACACACACACACACACACACACACATACAGATCTAAGTGTAACTCTTAACCAGCTTTATTCACAGTGCTGCTATGCCTTACTGACGTCCAAACTCCGACGTAATCATCTTTGAGTAAAGATTTCATTCACATGGGCAGCGATAGCGGCACAGCATGGCATTGCTTTTTTACAACGTCTGCAATATAAAGCGTGGGTTGTTTTTCTTTTCTTTTTGGGGGGATAAGGGGGGAGGGGCGGAGGTGTGTTTGTTTACTCATGTCATTATCAGTCATTAGACTCGTATAAACGCATTAGTCATCTAGCCACACCCTATGTGTCTATTGTACGATATATCAAACACACGCTGGTTCTATAACGAAGAGTCCACTATAGTTAGCGTGTATTGCAAATCTTACATCTTGTTGTTTCCATTGGACGGTTGGCAGTTGATGCTGGTAGGTCCCACTTCTTCCTTTCACTCTTTCAGTTCTCTTTCATCTTGCTGTTTCCTCCTAATTCACCCTGATATCATCGCATATGGTGGACAGGGTAAATTTCAAAGAAGCAAGCTTTTGATAATTGATGTTTTTTCTTCAGCCCTTTATGCGTGTGGTTGGTGGGTGGTACTAGAAGGTCCCATTGCACTCCTTTCACTCTTTCCAATTAAAGGGTTTTTAAACTGTTGGTGTTTCCTCTCAATTACCCTGCGGGTGGTTGACGGGCGCTGCTGATAGGTCGTACTTCTTTCTTCCTTCTTTCACTTATCTTTCACCTTGCTGTTTCCTCGCAATTTACCATTGAGATTGCCGCAATGGTGGACGAGGTGAATTTTCAATTAAACAAACTCAACTCCCCACCTCTTGTTGTTTAAGTCTGAACTTAGCGTCCATCCGGTAAGCCGTCCCCTGTGTCTAGTTTGTTTCGCTTTCGGAATAGAACGACACCACTTGTTATCTTTCGAAATAGAACGACATCACTTTTGTTATGCTTTCGGAATAGAACGACATCACTTTGTTATGCTTTGGAATAGAACGACATCACTTTGTTATGCTTTCGGAATAGAACGACATCACTTTGTTATGCTTTGGAATGGAACGACATCACTTTGTTATGCTTTGAATAGAACGACATCACTTTGTTATGCTTTGGAATGGAACGACATCACTTTGTTATGCTTTTTGAATAGAACGACATCACTTTGTTATGCTTTCGAATAGAACGACATCACTTTGTTATGCTTTGAAATAGAACGACATCACTTTGTTATGCTTTCGGAATAGAACGACATCACTTTGTTATGCTTTGAAATAGAACAACATCACTTTGTTATGCTTTCGGAATAGAACGACATCACTTTGTTATGCTTTCGGAATAGAACTCACTTTGTTATGCTTTTCGAATAGAACGACATCTCTTTGTTATGCTTTCAGAATAGAACGACATCACTTTGTTATGCTTTCAAATAGAACGACATCATTTTGTTATGCTTTCGGAATAGAACGACATCACTTTGTTATGCTTTGGAATAGAACGACATCACTTTGTTATGCTTTGAATAGAACGACATCACTTTGTTATGCTTTGAATAGAAACGACATCACTTTGTTATGCTTTGAATAGAACGACATCACTTTGTTATGTTTCGAATAGCCACATCGCTTTGTTATGCTTTAGAAATAGAACGATATCACTCTCTTGTGCTTTCAACATAGAACGACATCATTCTGTTATGCTTTCAAAATAAAATAACATCACTTTGTTATGCTTTCGAAATAGAACGGCATCACTTTGTTATGCTTTCGGAATAGAACGACATCACTTTGTTATGCTTTGGAATAGAACGACATCACTTTGTTATGCTTTTGAAATAGAACGACATCACTTTGTTTTGAATAGAACGACATCACTTTGTTATGCTTTCGAATAGAACGACATCACTTTGTTATGCTTTCAAATAGAACAACATCACTTTGTTATGCTTTCAAATAGAACGACACCACTTTGTTATGCTTTCAAATAGAACGACATCACTTTGTTATGCTTTGGAATAGAACGACACTACAATAGAACGACATCACTTTGTTATTCTTTTGAAATAGAACGACATCACTTTGTTATGCTTTCAAATAGAACGACATCACTTTGTTATGCTTTCAACATAGAACGACATCACTTTGTTATGCTTTCAACATAGAACGACATCACTTTGTTATGCTTTCAACATAGAACAACATCACTTTGTTATGCTTTCAACATAGAACGACATCACTTTGTTATGCTTTCAACATAGAACGACATCACTTTGTTATGCTTTCAAAATAGAACGACATCACTTTGTTGTGCTTTCAACATAGAACGACATCATTTTTGTTGTGCTTTCAACATAGAACGACATCATTTTGTTGTGCTTTCAACATAGAACGACATCATTTTGTTATGCTTTAGAACGACATCACTTTGTTGTGCTTTCAAAATAGAACGACATCACTTTGTTTGTGCTTTTGGGGTCTGTGCGTAGAACGGTAACCTCCATCTTGCGTCCAGTTTGCAACAGTCTTGGTGTTTGTCTGCACTTGGCGTATAGCCTATGTGTGTTTGATGTATTGCTCTTTGCCATCTTGATGTATAGTCAGTGATTTTTGATACAGTCTTGCTCTTTGTCTGCACTTGATGTGTAGTCTAGTGATGTGTTTGATAGGTGTCGGTCTTTGTCTGCACTTGATGTATAGTCTAGTGATGTGTTTGATACGGTGTTGTTCTTTGTCTCCACTTGATGTATAGCCTAGTGTTGTGTGTGATACGGTGTCGGTCTTTGTCTCCACTTGATGTATAGCCTAGTGATGTGTGTGATACGGTGTTGGTCTTTGTCTCCACTTGATGTATAGCCTAGTGTTGTGTTTGATATTTGTACAAGATGCATTATTTCTATGACTCTATTAGCTTTATATAAATACCCTAAGTGAGAACGTTGTGCCAAATCGTTTATAATAATATTCTCTGCGCCTAGTAGGTTTCCTATAACATGCCATGTATATTCTTAGCATTTCATCGATCTATTTGGGGCAGCCAAATTTTAAAAAGCAATCCTGTTTGACTTACGATACAGGGTAAGACGCGTATCCCCCACCCCACCCCCATCTATTTGCTCTCATTGGTCCGCTAGCTAGGCTCGATGTTGGCAATGAGTTGTTCAGACAGGTAATTTATTGTTGCTGGTGTCTGACACCGCTATTAGCATTGTGGACGTATGTGTAACAGTGTTTTCACAACGTGATGTCACAGACATCTTTGCCCCATCCCTTTTCTAGTTCTAGCTCTAGTTTTTGTGTCTGCGTTTCTGTCCGTCTGTCTGTCTCTCTCTGTCTGTCTGTCTGTCTGTTTGTCTCTCTGTCTCTGTCTCTGTCTCTGTCTGTCTGTCTGTCTGTCTGTCTGTCTGTCTGTCTGTCTGTCTGTCTCTCTCTCTCTCTCTCTCTCTCTCTCTCTCTCTCTCTCTCTCTCTCTCTCTCTCTCTCTCTCTCTCTCTCTCTCGACAGAAATACAATCTGTCCATGGTCATCAGTGAGCGGTCATCGAGCGTTCCTGTTATATGCTATTTCTTTCTTTCCACTCTTATATATTATGCCTTGCCTCCTGCTGTTTTATCTCAATTCACCCTGAGATCAATGCATTTTGTTGACGAGGTAAATTGCAATGAAACAAACACATATACAAACAAGACCATGCCACTGTATTATGTCAACGTTGACCGAGCGGTTAGGCTGCCGGACTTGGGGTCATGATTGTCCCGAAACAAATCCTAGCAAAGCTAGCCACTTAACGCTCATTTTCCTCACTCGACCCAGGTGCATATGGGTACAGGCACTAGTTTTGGAGTGAAAATCCCCCTCAGACTAGCAGTCTGTTCTGGAAGTGATTTCTATCACCTGCCCGCTTCACGCAATGGAAACCGGGATATGTTCTGGCTCTATGGGGTGAAATCTCTAGCAGTGGGACGTAAAGGCCTTGGGTGGAACGTTGTTTTCCATGCCAGCCCTGCCCCGACCTTGAAAGGAATGGATGTGATTGGACGGATTTCCATGGACGTGGAAGTAGTTGACCTGGAAGGCTGGTGATGATATGGACTGGAATGGAATGGCTGTCACTCCCGGGGTGTTCAGAATGGCTCACCATGGTAACCAGACCGTGACTGGGTGTCAAGTAGGAGCTTTGTATTCGACTATGATAATAGGATGGCATCGATTTTCTATGGACTTTCTTTTCCAGGTTTTCTTCTGTTTTTTTAAATTTTTTAGTCTAAGCTTGGTACCTTCCACTCAACCCTCCCTGCGCTGCATATTGTTTAATACCCTAGTGGCAATTAATTAATTGGTTGTCATTTCAATGGCGGTGAGACAATTTGTTTTCTTTTGTTTTAGTGTTGTGTGTGTGTGTGTGTGTGTGTGTTGGGTTTTTTTTTTTGGCTATCGATCTTTGAAGCTACCTGTGCAATTTATCTGCATATCAGATATTATGTTTGGGGGAGTTTTGACATATCAATGTCATCCATCGATTTGTTTGCGGTTTGCGATGAGTGCTGGTGGGTTCTACTTCTTTCCTGTCACTCTTTCACACACCTCCATTTCGCTGTTTCCTCTTCATTCATCCTGAGATCGCGGAATATGGTTGACTTGAGTAACTTTAATGAAACAAGTAAACAGAAAATCCATCCATCTCCATCCGGCATCTACATCTCTCTCTCTCTCTCTCTCTCTCTCTCTCTCTCTCTCTCTCTCTCTCTCTCTCTCTCTCTCTCTCTCTCTCTCTCTCTCTCTCTCTCTCTCTCTCTCTCTCTCTCTCTCTCTCTCTCTCTCTATATATATATATATATATATATATATATATATATATATATATATATATATGTCTGTCTGTCTGTCTCTCTGTCTCTGTCTCTGTCTGTCTGTCTGTCTGTCTGTCTGTCTCTCTCTCTCTCTCTCTCTCTCTCTCTCTCTCTCTCTCTCTCTCTCTCTCTCTCTCTCTCTCTCTCTCTCTCTCTCTCTCTCTCTCTCTCTCTCTCTCTCTCTATGTATATCTCTCTATGTATATGTATATATATATATATATATATATATATATATATATATATATATATATATATATATATATATATATATCGTTCTATCTCTCTGTGCCATTTCTCTCTATTTCTCACACTCTCTTGTCTGCTTGCCTGCATACATATATGCCTGTGTATGTGCCCCCTCCCCTCTTACCCTCCTCTTTTTTCACGACCGAAAAAGCACCTCGGCCGCAGGCTGTCCCAAAGGCGAAGTCAGCGACTTGGCATTTCCAGCAAATCGTCAGAGATCTCTCAGTTCGAGTTCAATGAAGCGTAACCAGATCTTCTGGCGGCTGGTCACAACTCCGCTTTGCCTATGGGAATATTGTTGCGAGTTGAAGCTTTGTACCCTAACTTTGATCAGGGCGTTGAAATATTTATTAGTGTTTTTTTCCCCTCCCTATGCGCTCGAAGTTTGGCTTTCGTCTTTCACTGTCTTTTGGATTCTACTGGACTGCACGTGGTACGTCACTGTGGCAGACATTTATTGGGTGTCGACGGGGTTTGACGTGTGCTGATCAATGCAGTTTTAGGTTGCTATGCTTTACATTTTGTTATTGCTAGTGGGCGTGAATAGTAAACTTTGTGAAATATCCGTTCAGGCCAAAAGGTCGGAATTTAAAACGCGTGAAGATCTACATTGTATTGAAGGTGTGGTGGGAATGTGCCCGGCATAATCATTGTGTTGGTTTTTTTTTGTCAAGTTGATTTATTTATTTTTTATGAGATGTAAGCAGGAATATCCTGAATGTTATTGATTTCTAGTCGTTGTTCAAGCCGGCCTTTCAAGCGAGTGATTCGATTTCACGTCTTCTACGAGAAAGCTGCAAATTCGTCTTGGCATCAGAAGGAAATGATATGTGTGTATACAGGCATGATATTATCATTGTTTTTTAAATCTCAATAGAACGGTGAGCAAGAAGCGCGTCTAGATAATTTTCAGACCTGAATAGATAACATTATTATTGCTGTGTGGTTTCATTTCCAGGTTGCATGTTAATTTAATCAATCTGATGTCGGTAGCCAAGTGGTGACGCTGCTAGACTTGATCTTGAGGTCCTGGATTCGAATCATGGTTATGCTAGACCCGACACTGTGGGCATTTTTTTCCATTCGACCTAGGTGTAAACGTGTTCCAGCCTCAACTGGGGAACGCAAAGTGCGACAAATTGGCGTCCTATCCAAGAGGCGATGTAATATCATCTGCTGTTCCGCTTCACTTCATAGAAACAGGTTTCAAATCACGATGTATTATATCATCACCCCTTGTCCCTTGGGTAGGGCATAACTCGCGGAAGGGAACCTCCACATGCTCAGCTGCGGTTTTCTCCATAGTATACTCCACCACACAACGCCATTTTCTTCTTACGATTTTTCACTTCTTCTTCTTCTTTGATCTCTCTCCCATCGGGTCAGATCAGGATGAGGATTGTCTCCATGAAGTGCCTAGTCTTTTGCACTCTCCACAGGGCCGTAGATCTTTCGTCCAGACGTATCTCGCCCGGCCATATCGCTGTTCTCTCTGATGTGTAGAGCGACTTTACACTCAATGGCCCCTTCCTCTCTATTTAATACCACGATTCAACATTTTGCTAATTGTTTCCATTTTATACCCTACACGAGTTAATAATCAAACGTTGTACGGGTCGGCGCCTTTAGAGGAGGGAGAAATTATAAAGAATTGTTTTTGTGATATTAACTGGAATCGTGTATGACTTATTGTGTTGTCGTGCACAGCTGTTGCGCTTCACTCTATGGCAAATGATGTCAGATTGCTTTTTCTGCCCTACACGATTGGTTATGTCATGTAGTGCGTGTTAGCACTTTTGGAGGAGGCGAAACATGACAATAAGTGACAACTCCACTAACAAAGACAGAACAAACAAGTGACGTTTCGGGTATAACCCTTCGCCAGACAAAACACGAGAAATATCTAGAATCTAGATTTAAAAGTATTACCTCAGGCATCACATGATGCGATGTCAGAAGAAAAACAGAAAGGAGGAAGAAAGAAAGAAAAAGATAGTGATGATAAGAAACGTAGTAGAAGGGGTGTGAAGAATGGAAGGTTCAGATCTAGAATGGAATGAAAATATGTTCAGATCTAGAATGAAATGAAAATATGAAAATAAGTAAGTAATAAAAGGTGAGAATGAGATAGAAGAAGGAGAGAAGAGAGAGAGAGAGAGAGATAGAGAGAGAGAGAGAGAGAGAGAGAGGGAGAGAGAGAGAGAGAGAGAGAGAGAGAGAGAGATAGAGAGAGAGAGAGAGAGAGAGAGAGAGAGAGAGAGAGAGAGAGAGAGAGAGAGAGAGAGAGAGAGAGAGAGAGAGAGAGAGAGAGAGAGAGAGAGAGAGAGAGAAAGGAAGAAAAAAGGCAGGGAAGAAAGAAATGGAGAGAGAGAGAGGTGTGAGTATTGGAAACAAGAAAGAAAAAAATAGGATAACTATAAGACTGGATCTATATCTCACTGCGTCTAGAAAGAAGAAATGATAGAGAATGAATGTAAGGAAATATCAATCAAGGCAAAAATTTGCACTGAAGGTGCGAAATGTATACACATTACAAATTTTGTTCCCTTATTGCATCGATACATTTGTAATTTGTATACATTTCGCACCTTTAGAGATGACATTGTGTATGACTTACTGATGTCATATCAATTTGTGAATATGTTAACACATTTGGAAGAGATGACATTGTGTATGACTTACTGATGTCATATCAATTTGTGAATATGTTAACACATTTGGAAGAGATGACATCGTGTATGACTTACTGATGTCATATCAATTTGTGAATATATTAACACATTTGGAAGAGATGACATCGTGTATGACTTACTGATGTCATATCAATTTATGAATATATTAACACATTTGGAAGAGATGACATCGTGTATGACTTACTGATGTCATATCAATTTGTGAATATGTTAACACATTTGGAAGGGATGACATTGTGTATGACTTACTGATGTCATATAGAACTCTGAACATTTTATTTTCAGACGTGACGCTACCGAGAAAGACACGTTTAGTAACAGTCATTTTCAAATCGATGTAGGTGTCACTATGTGTGTGTATGTATATGTATGTGTGTGCGTGTGTGTGTAACTTTGACCTTTGCCGGTGTACGCATGCCATTACCCTTATGTAACATTGCTATGTGTACGATTCGCTATAGATCTAGGTATATTCTAATACTCTAGTGCCCTACAGGCTTAAAGCCCTCTAAGCTATAGTCGCTTGGAATGAGGTCTGAATTGTACTTATAGCACAGACAGGCTCACCGATCACCAATTCGAATATACAGTGAAGCCGAAAAGGTTAAAGCCCGTGCTGGCGTGGAAGTCAGCTGATATTATACCAGGCTCTTTGATTTTTTTTTTAACGTTTTATTAGTATTATTATTATTATTATTATTATTATTATTATTATTATTATTATTATTATTATTATGATCATTATTATCATTATTATTATTATCATTATTATTATTATTATCATTATTATTATCATTATCATTATTATTATTATTATTAGTAGTAGTAGTAGTAGTAGTAGAAGTAGAAGTAGTCGTCGTGGTAGTATTAGTAGTGGTAGTAGTAGTAGTAGTAATAGTAGTAGTGGTAGTAGTAATGGTGGTAGTAGTAGTAGTAGTAGTAGTAGTGGTTGGAGTAGTAGTAGGAGTAGTAGTAGGAGTATGAGTGATAGTAGTAAGAACAGTCATAGTAGTAGGAGTAGTATGAGTAGTAGTAGGAGGAGGAGTAGTAGTAGTAATGGTGGTAGTAGTAGTAGTAGTAGTATGAGTAGTAGTAGTAGTAGTAGTAGTAGTAGTAGTAGTAGTAGTAGTGGTGGTGGTTGGAGTAGTAGTAGGAGTATGAGTGATAGTAGTAAGAACAGTCATAGTAGTAGGAGTAGTATGAGTAGTAGTAGTAGGAGGAGGAGGAGGAGTAGTGTAGTAGTAGTAGCTGTAGTAGTAGTAGTAGTATTAGTAGTAGCAGCAGCAATAGTAGTAGTAGTAGAAGTAGTAGTAGTAGGAGGAGGAGGAGTAGTGTAGTAGTAGTAGTTGTAGTAGTAGTAGTAGTAGTAGCAGTAGTAGCAGCAGCAATAGTAGTAGTAGTAGTGGTAGTGGTAGTAGTAGTAGTATTAGTAGTGGTAGTGGTAGTAGTAGTGGTTGTGGTAGTGGTAGTAGTATTTTAATACACCATACCACGGACTTATTATTGGAGAAGTAAAACTGTTGCCTTATCGCAGCGTGCCAGAGCTGTCAGTGAGCAGGTGGCGGGCGTTGCTGATATGTCATACTTCTTTTCGTTTCACTCTTTTACTTGTCTTTCATCTGGCCGCTTCTTCTCAATTCACTTTGAAATTACCGCATATGGTGGACAGGAGGGTAAACTCGAATGAAAACAATTGTGTCAGAGCTGTGAAATATATGTGTATGTTTGCTATAGTTTAACATGAACGCAATTGTACGACATGGCGTAAGAGGTTCACGCATTGATACGACGGGAGATTAAATTGTGATTACAGAGATCAAAATGCCGAATCAAAATGATTATCATAGACATTGACAGAGACTAGAGTGGTCGGGTTGTATCGTTTTGTATCAGTAAATCACTGGCGATTTTTGTTTGTTTGAATGTTTATGGCCTTTGACAATGTGTTTTGTTGATTGCATTCAGAATAACTCTCACATCCGGTTTGAAAGCCAAATCTCCAGATACGAAATGAACACAATTTTGGAAATAAAGATAACAAAGCAATAAGGTCACAGAGTACCTCGAGTGCTGTTGTCTTTCTGGTGAGCTTCATTTTGTCAAATCTTGTCAGGTTTTGACGCTTTGACCAACTCATCCACGAGCATGTTATGTGTATCTTTCGATCCATTGTTATGTATGTCTGTCTGTCTTATTTATATCTGACTTTATTCTCCACAAAAAGTAACGCATGCTATTATGTCCATGTATCTATCTATCTATCTATCTATCTATCTATCTATCTATCTATCTCTCTATCCATCTGTATATTTACCTGTCTATCCATCTATATATATATATATATATATATATATATATATATATATATATATATATATATATATATATATATATATATGTATATATATATATATATATATCTGTCTATCTATCTATACATCTATCTATCTATCTATCCATCTATATATTTACCTGTCTATCCATCTATAGATCTATCTGTCTATCTATCTATACATCTATCTATCTATCTATCTATCCATCTATATATTTGCCTGTCTATCCATCTATAGATCTATCTGTCTATTTATCTATACATCTATCTATCTATCTATCCATCTATATATTTACCTGTCTATCCATCTCTATATCTACCTGTCTATCTATCTATACATCTATCTAACTACCTGGGGTACTGGGTAGCCCAAAGGCAAGGTGTCGGCCTCTCACCCAAAAGGTAGTGGGCTCGAGCCCCATCAACCGTTGAAAAAGTTCTCGTTTTTTTTTTAGCAAAATCTTCCCCTGGTCCAGGTAGGTGGATCGACACCTAGTCCCATCGGACGGACGATAAAAGGAGGTCCAGCGTGCAGATCACAATGCTCTGTGACCCTTGGCTGTTTACAGGGCAGTCCGGGCAAAATTAAAAACCCGAGATCACCGTAGTTGTAAATCAAATCAAATTAAATCTAACTACCTAACTATATATCTGTATATATGTCTGTTTATCTATCTATCTGTCTGTCTGTACACATTTTATTATAATATAGTAACTGTATGTATTAAATTACAGTAGTACGTTATATAATATGTTATACCTGATTGATTACAAGTTCTAACTGTACTAACATCGAGATACAAGTTCTAAAAGCTTACTAGCACTACAATGTCTAACAATCGTACCTTGGTGTACCAAAAACATTTATTACTTAACGTTTGCAAGTGGAATGGAATCGTGTGAGTATGCACTGGTGTCTGCTTGTTATCTATATACGTGTATTTATCTATTACCGTCTACCGTTTTGCCTTCGTGCCTTAGATAGAGAAGAGTGTTGTAATCACCCCCCCCCCTTTTGTTTTCCCCTTTTCCACAGAAACTTGTATAATTCCTGGGCTACAAATAAATAGTAGTTTAAGACCTAAATTTAGTACGAATGAGGTGTCGCCGTACAACGTAACCCTTACGTGTGATATCGTAAATCGTAACCAGGTGAAACTTCGTATTGATGCATCGATCCGTTCGTAACTTTACATAACGCAACCCAACAAAACCTAACCTGTCTTGAGCCGTAAACAGTTACCTCCCTTACCGACACCTGAACTACAATATTTGTTTTAAAAACCATTTAGTCGTGTGTGTGTGTGTGTGTGTGTGTTCGTTTCATTGCAATGTACGCGACCGACCATTACAATGTTGTAATCTCAGGATGTTGTCCTTGTAACGACCGGAAAAGTGATTTTTGAGTTCAAATCTTGTCAAAGTAATCTTTTGGACTTATGAGGTTGTTTTGTTGTTGTTTTTGATGGGTTCTGTGGTCTCCTTCTTTCCTTTCACTCTGTGGCGTCTTGGGTGCTGCTGTGTTCTTTTTCATGCATCCTGAGATCGCAGCCTATCAAGTATGGTGGACGGGGTAAATAAATGTCAACGACGCGAACAACTCTTTCCTTATTTGGTGTTCTAGACTCTAATGCCAGTGCTTGACTTCAAATGTCCGTTTCATACATTGTCGGATGTCTGTCATCGAGCTGTTTCCTCATTGTATTCCCTGAGATCACATGGCCTCATATTATGGTGGATGGGTATTGATTTCAATTTCAATGAAATAAATCATTGGCTCGCCTCCATCAATTGTGATTTGTTTGGCTTGTTTTGTTATACTGAGAAAATCGTAGGTGGTGTGTAGTCTAGTACGGACGGCATTCATGGCGTATATGGCTATTTCACGGACGTCAGCGTAAAGTAAAGAATGTGTTTGCTGTAGTATGGCAATGCTGTTGTAGTGCATCTGCTACGAAATGTGTGTTGGTGTTGCAGTCGATGCACACCCCACACACGCCTTAACCACAGTTCTAGTTCAAATCAAAGACGCGATGCTGTGACCAAATGTAATCGGTTTATTCATGCAGCCTGGATCTTCTTTTTTGTGATCGGTTCATTAATACATGTTGGATCTTCTTTTTTGTGATCGGTTCATTAATACATCTTGGATCTTCTTTTTTGTGATCGGTTTATTAATACATCTTGGATCTTCTTTTTGTGATCGGTTTAATAATACATCTTGGATCTTCTTTTTGTGATCGGTTTATTAATACATCTTGGATCTTCTTTTTGTATTGATTTTAATAGACTAGGGACTTTTTCCGATATCGTTTTGTTTGGGGGTTTTTAATGTCTTATTTCATCTACCTTATACATACTGTAGCTACTGTGAAGCGTCTTAGAGCATAGCAATTGTGGACTTTTTTTGCGCAATACAAATGCATCATTCATTCATTCATTCATTCATTCATATATTTCTTATTTTGTTTTATTGTTGAATTGCTTTTGTTGTTGTTTTGTTTGTTTTGCTTCTTTTTGTTGTTGTTTGTTTAAAGTTTCAAGTTTGACATCACATTTATTACAGTACTAAACTAGTTTCTCTCTGATGCAGTGGTGGAACGGACCGCCTACGCCCTGCCTGGCCTGCCTAGAGAATGGATTGCGATTCTTGTTAACTATTTGTGACATTTGTTCTGCTTATTTCATAAGCAAGTAGAAAGAAAAAATAGACAGGACGAGCTAAGCTAAATAAATATGTATATCTAATGATATAAAAGGAACAAGTCCCCGCGTTATTAAGTATACGTTTTAGTTACGTGCGTGCATTGCTCGTCAAACGCATAAGTAAAATTCACGACCACGAACAAACTACAAGATCTCCATATCACATAATTTTATGTGGAAAACCCATAATGAAACCACAGCTGGTGTTATTTTTAAAAAAGTGTGTTACTTATTATGTGTACGGCTAATCTAGACATCGCCATATTGTGCTGAGGTGAAGGGTCATCTGGATTTGGTGTTGGCAACTCTGGGCCTCCACAGTGAAAAGACACGTGGCCCGACCTGAACAAAATAATTGTATTACGGACTCCTCTCGTCACGGAACTGAGTGTCGGGTGACGTCATCATGTAGCCTGGGTGGCTATGACGTCATGTCTTTTTCAAGGCTCAATGGCACCGGATATACGACCTTGCGAGAGATTGAAGGTATGGACATTACATGTGACACATGAACATATTATAGCCATTGTTCTGTGAGACGGTAATGGAGTCTTCTCTTTCCTGGTGTTTTACCTTGATTATTTCTACTGCATTCCTCCCTTCCTTACCACGTCCCTCTCTTTTGTCAGGCTCTCAGCTTCTTCCTCCTCCCTTCTCTCTCCCCCCTTCTCTCTCTCTCTCTCTCTCTCTCTCTCTCTCTCTCTCTCTCTCTCTCTCTCTCTCTCTCTCTCTCTCTCTCTCTCTCTCTCTCTCTCTCTCTCTCTCTCTATCTATCTCTCTCTCTCTCTCTCTCTCTCTCTCTCTCTCTCTCTCTCTCTCTCTCTCTCTCTCTCTCTCTCTCTCTCTCTCTCTCTCTCTCTCTCTCTCTCTCACTCTCTCTCTCTCTCTCTCTCAACACTTCTCTCTCTCTCTCTTTCTCTCTCTCTTCTCTCTCTCTCTCAAGTCTCTCTCTCTCTCTCTCTCTCTCTCTCTCTCTCTCTCTCTCTCTCTCTCTCTCTCTCTCTCTCTCTCTCTCTCTCTCTCTCTTTCTCTCTTTCTCTCTCTCTTTCTTTCTTTCTTTCTTTCAAGTCTCGCCGATACATACAATTAATATACTAGAGGTCAACACTTCAAATGGGTTCCTAACGTTTTACTACTTTCCTGTCACTCTTCTACAATGTCTTTCATCATTTCGTTTTCTTTAAACTCATCCTGAGATCACTGTATACGGTGGATAGCTAGCTTGCAATGAAACAAGCAAGTTCTGATTGCTTGTGCTAGGACTTTTTTTGTACAGTATTGCCTGGGTTCGGTATCTGAATTGACTAGCGTATCTGTTTAATGCAAATAAGTACCATGCCCCCTTTTTTGAATTGACTACCGTATCTGTTTAATGCGAATAAGTACAATGCACTCTTTCAAATTGACTAGCGTATCTGTTTAATGCGAATAAGTACAATGCACTCTTTTCAAATTGACTAGCGTATCTGTTTAATGCGAATAAGTACAATACACTCTTTTCAAATTGACTAGCGTATCTGTTTTGATGCCAATAAGTACAATGCACTCCTTTTCAAATTGACTAGCGTATCTGTTTGATGCCAATAAGTACAATGCACTCCTTTTCAAATTGACTAGCGTATCTGTTTAATGCGAATAAGTACAACATACCCCTTTTCAAATTGACTAGCGTATCTGTTTAATGTGAATAAGTACAACATACAACCTTTTCAAATTGACTAGTGTATCGATTTAATGTGAATAAATACAACGTACCCCTTTTCAAATTGACTAGCGTATCTGTTTAATGCGAATAAGTACAACGTACCCCTTTTCAAATTGACTAGCGTATCTGTTTAATGCGAATAAGTACAACGTACCCCTTTTTCAAATTGACTAGCGTATCTGTTTAATGCGAATAAGTACCATGCACACGAGATCTCCTTTTTATCGTCCGTCTCCGATGAGACTAAGTGTCGATCCACCTATCTGGAACTGGGGGTAGATTTTATTCGGAAACGTCCACTGGACTTAAACCGACTACCTTTGGGTTGAGAGGCTGACACCTTACCTCTGGACTAGCGAGTTGCCCTGCACGATAATGCACCTTTTTTTTACTTGGCGCCGTGGCTGAGTGTCACTGGTGAGTCCTATGTCTTCCCCTTCTCTTTTTCATGCGCATTTTGTGGAGGAGATACCTCTAACATTGTATACAAAGGAGTCACAGTGGAGTGACGTCAACAGTGAACAACGACAATAAATGACAACTCTACCGATACAAAGGAGCCACGGTTGTGTGACGTCAACAGTGAACAACGACAATAAATGACAACTCTACCGATACAAAGGAGTCACAGTAGAGTGACGTCAACAGTGAACAACGACAATAAATCACAACTCTACCGATACAAAGGAGTCACAGTGGAGTGACGTCAACAGCGAACAACGACAATAAATGACAACTCTACGGATACAAAGGATTCACATTGGAGTGACGTCAACGGTGAACAACGACAGTAAATGACAACTCTACCGATACAAAGGAGCCACAGTAGAGTGACGTCAACAGTGAACAACGACAGTAAATGACAACTCTACCGATACAAAGGAGCCACAGTAGAGTGACGTCAACAGTGAACAACGACAATAAATGACAACTCTACCGATACAAAGGAGCCACAGTAGAGTGACGTCAACGGTGAACAACGACAATAAATGACAACTCTGCCGATACAAAGGAGTCACAGTGGAGTGACGTCAACAGTGAACAACGACACTAAATGACAACTCTACCGATACAAAGGAGCCACAGTAGAGTGACGTCAACAGTGAACAACGACAATAAATGACAACTCTATCGATACAGATATATTCTGTCTTTATTGGTGGAGTTACCATTTACCGTTGTTTTTACTTGTGTAATTATTGCAATGAGAGTTATCATCTACCGTTGTTTTCACTTGTGTATTATTTATCATCTGCAATGAGAGTTATCATCTACCGTTGTTTTTACTTGTGTATTATTGCAATGAGAGTTATCATCTGTTGTTTTTACGTTGCTTTTCACTTGTTTTTATTGTATTATTGCAATGAGAGTTATCATCTACCGTTGTTTTTACTTGTGTATTATTGCAATGAGAGTTATCATCTATCGTTGTTTTTACCTGTTGTATTATTGCAATGAGAGTCATCTATCTACTTGCGTTGTTTTCTACTTGTGTATTATTGCAATGAGAGTTATCATCTACCGTTGTTTTTACTTGTGGTGTATTATTGCAATGAGAGTTATCATCTACCGTTGTTTTTACTTGTGGTGTATTATTGCAATGAGAGTTATCATCTACCGTTGTTTTTACTTTACCATCTGCCGTTGTTTTTTCACTTGTGTATTATTGCAATGGGAGTTAGTTACAATGAGAGTTATCATCTACCGTTGTTTTTACTTGTGGTGTATTATTGCAATGAGAGTTATCATCTACCGTTGTTTTTTTACTTGTGGTGTTATCATCTATTTGTTTTTTTCAATTATTGCAATGAGTTATCATCTACCGTTGTTTTTACTTGTGTGTATTATTGCAATGAGAGTTATCATCTACCGTTGCAATGAGAGTTATCATCTACCGTTGTTTTTACTTGTGTATTATTGTGTATTATTGCAATTGCAATGAGTTATCATCTACCGTTGTTTTTTGTGTACTTTATCATCTACCATTGTTTTTACTTGGTATTATTGCAATGGGAGTTATCATCTACCGTTGTTTTACAATTGGAGAGTTACATCTATTGCTTTTACTGCAATGGGAGTTACCATCTACCGTTGCTTTTCAGTTGTGTATTATTGCAATGAGAGTTATCATCTACCGTTGTTTTTACTTGTGGTGTATTATTGCAATGAGAGTTATCATCTACCGTTGTTTTTACTTGTGGTGTATTATTGCAATGAGAGTTATCATCTACCGTTGTTTTTACTTGTGTATTATTGCAATGAGAGTTATCATCTATCGTTGTTTTTACTTGTGTATTATTGCAATGAGAGTTATCATCTACCGTTGTCTTTACCGATACAACTTGGGCTATAAATATTATCACGTCGCGCGTCTCCAACCCATTATCATCTACTTGTTTTTACTTGGGCTATAATATATCATCGTCGCGCGTCTCCGATACAACCATTGTTTTTACTTGGCTATAATATATCACGTCGCGCGTCTCCAATGAGATTATCATCTACCGCGTTGTTTTTACTTGTGCTATAATATATCATCGTCGTTGCTTTTCAGTTGTGCTATTATTGCAATGTCTCTACGATGCATTATTGCAATGAAATCATCTACCGCTGAAAAGATGAAAATTTATTATTGAATAGAGTTATCTATAGGCAGAGTTTTTACTTGTTTTTACTTTGAGAATGAGAGATCATCTACCGAGTTGTGTAGATTGCAATGAGAGTTATCATCTACCGTTGTTTTTAGAGCAATGGGAGTTAGAGTTGTGTATTATTGACAGACAGACATCTACAGTGGTGTACAGACAGACATCTACCGACAGACAGACAGACATCTACAGTGTATTATTGAATGGAGTTATATCTACCGTGTTTTTACTTGTGTATTATTGCCCACGCTTCGTGAACAATGATAATCTACGTCTCATCAGGTGTGCAATGAGAGCATCTACCGTTGCTTTTCAAGTGTCTTCAATGTTATCATCTAGCCCTTGTGTATTATTGCAACATCTACCGTTGCCAGTTGTGTATTATTGCAATGAGAGTTATCATCTACCAACCTGTTATCATCTACCATTGTTTTTACCAATGAGAGTTATCAACCTGTCCCAAACTATTATTGAGCCTCTGTCTTTCCGTTTGGTCCTACCGTTAAACTTTAGGTGCTTATTGCTGTTGGTAGGTTCTTATTGCTTGTTTCCTTCTTTTACTTTTCAATATCAATTTATCTTTCATCTTACTGCTTTTACTTGTCAATTCTTCCTTGATTATTGATCCACTATCGTTGCACATGTGGGAGACCATCTATCGGTTTTATTGCATTACAAAGAAATTAACTGATTGGTCTTTCCATCCCGATCATATTTCGTCCTTAAGTTTGCCAAGTTGCCAATGGAGAGTTACCATCTACCGAGTTTGGATGAGAGTTACCATCTACCGTTGCTTTTCAGTTGTGTAATTGGAACCCCGCGTTCCCATACACTTTGTTTTCTGTTGATTTAACATCGGTATTCATCTTTCACCTTTCGCCCGATCAGTCAGGTGATTGGAAAGGGGATTAAATGAAACTTCACGTGATGAGGCCAGAGTTAAGGGGGTGACTTCTCAATCCAAAGGCAGTAGGGACGATTCAAGCATCCTGTCCTGGCGTGGTTGAAACATTGTTTTGACACACGCGTTCCACCCTTTGCTTTTATCCTCCCTGGTCCGTAACCGGAAGCCTTTGATTTGAGAGTCTTTTTGAAATTACGGTTTATTCTTGAGACTTGGAATGTTTGATTACTTATCCATTAGTTGAAATTTTCATGTAGATCCATCCATACTTCCAGAGACTTGAATGTTTATTAGTCATAGAAAGAGAGAGAGAGAGAGAGAGAGAGTTCCATCCAGAGAGAGAGAGAAAGAGAGGAGATTCAGAGCAGTGTGAGCAACAGAGAGAGAGAGATCCATCTTGAAATCACAGACAGACAGATGTTTGAATCAGATAAAAACTAGAGACAGAGCGACAGACAGAGTAGCTATTCTCCACTCATGATCCTTGGGGAGCATTAAGAACGTGAGTGTGAAGCAACGAAAGAAACACCAAACCAATTCAATAATCGGCTGTTTTCTCTCTGCCTTTTCTACTTACCTTTAACTCTAAACTGCACTTTTCACAATAAATGCTTACCCCCCCTCAAACGTTGACTCCATTGATAAGGTTCGCTCCTCCCACGCTGAAGCTTTATGTCTCATGGATTCCCTTGGGGCTGAGCTTAACTTGGACGATGTCAATGTTATGCTCGAGTTGGTATTGATGCCAGGTACTGTTTGCGCTGCTGCCATGTATTCCCAGTGAATTGGCGAGGTCTTGGTGGAAACCCCGATTTCCATGTCAATGTCTTTCATCTTGTGTTTATTTTTATTCAGTGGATGTGTGCTATGAATCAAAATAAAAACTATAGCTGCTCATGGATGATTATAGATTCCATTAGTGATAGAAGTCATCCTTTCTCCACTACCATCTTGAGACATCTTTGTTTAGGCGTGTCCAAGAGTTGGATGCAACGGAAAGTGCAAACGCCATGGAATTCAATGGGATCGGCTGGCGACAGGTACTGGTTGATGTTTGATTAACTCACTTATATCTTATAGCCGCCGTTCAAACGTTGACGGATAAGGTTCTCGTCAGCTCAACCAGGATCTTTGTCAAAATCTAATGGCATTAAGAAATGGGAATTGGATTTATTGGTATTAACTTTGACTTGGACGATGTTTTCTCTGGGTCCTACACGTATTTTATCCTTTTATTACTTCTCAGTATTTTATCTGTTTATTTTATTATAGATTCACGTGACAGGATCAGTAGTTCTGGATGTTTGATTAAGAAGTGCCACGTAGTTCCATCTAGTTGGGTAACCGGTCGTTTATCTTGGTAATCCTTTTAATGACTCCATTGTGGTCTGGAGGATGGCTTTATGTGGGAAACCTGCTTTTTGAAATTAATCAAATCTCTTTGGGTAAATGGTCCTAATGTTTTTCATTCTGTTCTCTCTACCAAAGTTTCCAGGTTTGAAATTATTAGGTTTGAGTGTTGCCAATGACGTCAATAATCTCCTTTCTTGTACTTACGAAATGTTTAAACTGCTTTGATTATAAGTATAGGAATGCCGGTATGGATGGATGTCTTGCCTCTCGGTCCCTCCCCCTCTCTTCTCCAGATGTACTTCTCTCCCTCTGGCTGGTGTTATTTCTCTTCCCCCTCTTGTCACTGGTTTGGGGTTCTTTTCTTTTTTTCTTTTTTCTCTTCTCTCTCTCGGGGTGGGGGGGGTCTCTGTCTCTCTCTTTCGTCTACTTCTTTCTTTCTTCTGTCTCCTCCATGTCATGTGTCTTTCATCTTGCAGTTTATATCTCTAAGGAACCAAAGTTATTCACAACGCAACTGCGTGTCAACGATCACACCCATTAAAGACTCACTGTCAGTGACCCGATGTTGACCGACCAGCAGTTGGAACTGGAATCCCAAAGGCTAAATTATTATTATTATTATTATTATTACATAAAACACTTCCTCCCAAGTCGACTTTTTTTCTGTGTGGGCGTCTATGTATGCCACTGTTTGTGTATGTGTGTGTGTGTGTGTCAGACGTGTACTTCTTATATAAAGCATTATGGTTAACTATTATTATTATTATTCCTTCTGAAGTAGGTGTTGTTTACCTTGTCCTCAATGACAACTGATCTAACTGCACTCATTGCTCGCGTTAGTGTTTTCTTGAGCTCTTGTCCAATGAAATTCACCCGGTGCGTGTTTGCCTCTTTTTTATTTTGGGTGTGTATGTCAGCCCATCTATATGTGTGTGTTTGTTTGTGTGTGTGTGTGTGTGCATACGTGTGTTTGTAGATTTTTTTTTTGATGTTGTGACTCGTGATTCCGCGTTATCACACATGTTGTGTGTCTCCAACGTAAACAGATACTGTTGCAGTCTGGCCACTTTCATCTCGGTCTTCTGTGTGGTTGTAGTGTTTTTAAGTTCTGTCCGTTCAGATGCAAACGTCACGCGTTTTAATTCGTGTGATTTTGCGAGCGTTTAATAGTCTATTGAAGATTCAAAACATTTTTATTTACGAGTTCATTCATTCCCTTGTGACAAATAGACTACAGTTTATCAATTAAATGAATATCGGACGATGGGAATAGACCAGAAAACAGACTTCAGTTTTGAGTGGCCGTTCTTACATTAAAAATTTCCCATCGTCTGGTTTAGCAAAAAGTTGCACATCGGATAATGAGTTTTGATTGTTAAAAACGAGAACTTTATTAGATGAATCGTTTGTGTGTTAGTGACAGCTTCGTGTTTAGTTGCTTATAAATGAATTTGAGATCGTATTCTCCTGTAAGGCATAAGAGAGTCGAAACTTCTACGTTGTCAGAGAGTTTTTTGTTTGTTTGTTATTCGACAAAATCTGTTAAACGCATTTTGTTGTGTCTTTGTTTATGTGAAAGTACATGATCAGCTTTACACCCTGTTTCTGACATCATCCAGAAGCTCTTCTCATCGGTTCACTGTCGATTGTGCCTTGTATCGTATGTAACGTTTTATATATTATATATATATGTGTGTGTGTGTGTGATTATGTGTGAAATGTGACAACGTTATGATATATATTTATGTGGATTATGAAATGTGACAACGTTATATTATGTATGTTATGATGAAGTGATAACAACATGATTATGATGTACAGAATATGTTTTGTACATGTTAAGTACAGAACATGACTTGCTTATGATGTACAGAATATGATTTTGATGTAAATATTCCCAATGATCGTTTTTTCGTGTCCAACCTACGCAGGTAATTTTATGGAAGTTGTTTTGAACAGAATTTTTTGCCATCTGACTTGTCGTAACCATGACGACATTTGATTATGAAGCTCAATATGATAACATCCAGAACGATTATGGCTTTATCAGTTTTGGATTTAATGGACGATGCCAACGGTAACCGTGTGCTGATGCCGACCGACTACGCCAACGGCAATACTTTACTGTCGCCAGAGACAGTGTCGATACAACAAATATATCTATGACTGTAGTTCTCTAATATCACGTCGAGGTGAACAATAATGTAACTGTTCGAAAAGAAGGTCCCGGTCCCTTTTTATATCACGTCAAACAAATTACGCAAAAGATGAGAAATCGTAATCGACGGGACGACGGACAACAGGACAGACACCGTCTTTCCGACTCGGAGTTGAGAACATTCCAGAAGTCGCTGTGCGTTGATCCTACCTTCGTGGAAGACCCCATGGCTTCGTTCCATTCCGAACCACCCAGCTCAGATTTGTTTTCACAACCGTCGAGGATGAGTAATCTCTTGCCGCAACGCACCGACGCGGGACTGACTTTTGAAACATCCTCCTTCCATAAAACGCGGTTGTCTATCGAGCCAGATAAGCTGCCACGGGGATCCCGGTCCGCTTTGACTTTCCGCCTCTGAGGTGGGGCGGCGGCGGGCTCCAAATCCGCAATTTATCTGGATGAGTTTCAATACCGACGGCATCCACTACCACACCCTGGACGCCATTGAGGTGGCTGATTTGTACCAGGATGAGCAACGCCAAACGGCTGCACAACTTCTGGATCAACGAGGATTCAGCGTCTTCTGACCCTTTGGATGCTAGGGGTGCATTCCGAGAGTGGATGTGGGACGAGGAGATCGGATAGAAGTCATCATCTGTTTAGGCTTCAAGGCCGGAAAGTGCAAACGAACCAATCGCTGGCGACGTCAATGTAAACTCCTCGCCATGTCTGCTGACGGATAAGGTCGTTCCAACGGCGGGTAAGAAAAAATTCCTTTGACTCACTGTCCTACAATCTCCTCAGTCGACGCATGCAGCGGGTGGATGGCCAACGAAGTCATGTGTCTCCTCGTCCGACGTTGGTGGTGACAAATCAACAACGCTTCGACGACGTTTTACTTTAGCGACGAAGTCGACGACAACATATGACGGAGTGTGAGATAAGCGACGGTAATGAAGTAGACGCCGATGATGAAGAGGAGTATCTCGGCCACTGGTGTCTCCAACGTAAACAGATACAAGAAGGCTTCTGGTGTAGTGTTTTTCAATCTTCCCTTCCGTGTGATTTCGAGCGTTTAATAGTCTATTGAATCATTCCGGCTGTCCTCGACAATCTGCAATTTGCACCATATGGCGTACGATGACAGCAGCGACAGTGACGAAAATCTCCGACCCTGTGCTGGTGTTGGTGCTCGTTTGACCTGTGGGAGGACGAGCCATTTTGTTGTGTCGTTTATCACGGACATCATCGCTCTTCTCCCCACTGTCGATTGTGCATCGACGTTTTATATATATATATATATGTTTGTCTCGTGTGAAATGTGACAACGTTATGTATATATTTATGTCGTGACAACGTTAAACGCTGGAGAACCAGTGTTTTCATCGCCGAAATTTTATGGAAGTTGTTTTAACCCTTTGCCATCTGTCTCATTTGTGGCCATCCAGAGGATTTAAGAACGAATCTTCCGACCGACTTCGCCAGCGTCGCCAAACTACTGTAGTTCTCTATTCGAGGTGAACGGTGTCCCGCCCTTTTTGTCAAACAAATCGCAGACAGAAATCGAATCGCGCGTTTTCCGACTCGGAGTCCCAGGTCGCTGACGTCCTACCTTCGTGGAAGACCCCATGGCTTCGTTCCATTCCGAACCACCCAGCTGACGCGTCTGAGGATGAGTAATCTGTTGGCAACGCACCGACGGGGACTGACGTCACACAACAATGGCTGCTGTTCCGTGCCGGCGGCGGGCTAGAGATGGGCAAAGGGCCATTGAGGTGGTTTCGTTGTTTTTGTATGTAGCGTGGACAGCTTTGGGTGGGGAATGGGGTTATGCTGGTCAAATCCTACCATTTTTTTTCCACGGCGTTTCATTCTGTTTACATTTATCTCTGTAACATCTCGACAGTTTCCTCTCAGTTGAAGAAAGCATCGCATACGGTGGACAGGTGACATCTCGTCTGCAAATTGATCATGACAGCAGCGACAGTACGAAAATGACCCTGTTTGTTGGTGCTGACCTGTGGGAGGACGAGCCAAACACGGCGTGTTTGTCTCGCAGTGAGAGTGAAACGCTGGAGAACCAGTGTTTTTCATCGCCGAAAGTGACGTCTCAGTGGCCAGAGGATGAAGAAGAATCTTCTTTCGCCAGCGTGTTTCGCCGGTGTCTCGAGACGCGCGTTTTGGCGGTCCCAGGGTGACGTCGGGACACGGCCGAACCGCTCGCGTCTGAAGGAGTGTTGGAGTGTTGACTCTGGCTCTCTCTCTTGTTTTTGTATGTAGCTGGACTCTGGTAGATCCTCTCTCTCTCTTTCATTCTCTTTACTTTATCTCTCTCTCGCCAGTCTCTCAGTTGAAGAAAGCATCGCATACGGTGGACAGGTGACATCTAGTAAATTGATCATATACTCTCTGTCTCTCTCTCTCTCTCTCTCTCTCTCTCTCTCTCTCTCTCTCTCTCTCTCTCTCTCTCTCTCTCTCTCTCTCTCTCTCTCTCTCTTTCTCTCAATTTGTTTCTGTTCTTTGGGCTGTGCCATATCCTTGTTATTTCTTCTTAATTCGTCGTCTAATGTAGAGAGACATTGTGTCTAATATGTGTCTCTGGTTATATCTTGATAGAACATAGACTTTGATGTTTTCTCCTGTAAAATGTCCATAAATTGTTGGTCTCATCAATTAACTTTGTAGACGTTGCTGGCCCGAATAACAAACAAAAACTCTCACATATGTATGTACTATCTTTTAATTATTCGATTTAAATGTATGCGTGCCGATAATGAGACCGTGTGGTGATACTGTCCAAAGATCGTATGTGTATTTTTGTGAAATAATTAAGTCCTTGAATAAGAGCGGTTTGCAGGCTCTACGGATCGAGACTACTTCTTTCCCACTCACTCCTTCGCACTTCTTTCATCATCATCATCGTTATCATCATCATCATCATCATCATCATCATCATCATCATCATCATCATGTTATTGTTTCCTCTTGGTTCACTCTGAGATCACCGAACGTGGTACACGGAATACGCTGAAATGACACACATGGTTACATGTACTGGAGGCTCACACTTGTGTTACCATGGTAATGTGTATTGCTCTTCGGGAAACTCTTTTCCAAGGTTTTGCCGTTGTACTCTGGTATTTTCAATCTAATTTCGTTCGTACAAAACAATTGATAGACGAAGGAAGCAACCACGGCTATAACAAAAGATATAAGCGTCGTTGAGAAGAAAACAACAAAAACAATCAATGCTGCCACTCCTATGGGAAGTGGATGAAGACTGAAGACTTCTCACTATTCTCCTCCTCGTCTTCTTCAATATCGTCATCATTTCCACCATCATCATCATCCTCATTTTCACTATCATCATCATCATCATCATCATCATTATCATTTTCTGCACCACCCTCTTCCATCTTCATCTCTTTCATAATTCCCATCGTTTTCGCCATAATCGTCAGTAGTATTATCATCTTGTGATACACATTTAAACAAAAGAAATGTTCTACTTTGAGCACTATTGATTTAAACAAAAGAAATGTTCTACTTTGAGCACTATTGCTTTAAACAAACCACAACTTGTACCCCTGTTCATCTTATGGACTGCATTGTTTTCTTCTTCTTGTCTCCCCCTCAGTGCTGTGTTCGGAGCGGGTTAGCCAGATGAGCAAGACCTACAATGACATAGAAGCCGTTACACGTCTGTTGGAGGAAGTAAGTACATATACAAATACAACTGCTATCAATCTCCAGGGTGGGACACAGCCTGTTTACTCAGTACATGTACATAATGTC
>JAXRKP010001140.1:57500-75000 GCA_037039925.1 Doris montereyensis | reverse complement strand
AAGAATGCCAAAGGAGACATAATGAAAGAAGACAGCCAAATCATGGAAGCGTGGAGAAAGTATTTTCAACAATTACATAATCCCGCCAGAACATATGAAACAAGGAGTAAAAATCAATTAGTAAGAGTAACAAGTAATCCAGAGGAGACAGCTGAAGATATAGATATATCAATGGAAGAAATCCAAACAGCTATAAGAAAGGTGAAATTAGGAAATGCCCCAGGAGCAGATCAAGTTTATCCAGAAATGATTAAAAACCAAGTGAGAGAGGCAGACAAACTACTACATGCAATATGCCAGCAAGCATGGAAATCCAAACAGGTGCCAGACGACTGAAAAAAGGGAACAGTAGTAGTAATACATAAAAAAAGGATCAACTATGGAATGCTCAAACTATAAAGGGATATTACTACTTAGTGTACCAGGAAAAGTATATGCCAGGATACTGGAAATGAGACTAAGGAAAAGAATAGGGGATCAGATTGAAGAATATCAGAGTGGATTTAGACCAGGAACAAGCGTACAAGACCACATATTTACAATTAGACAAATGATAGAAAAATTCCTTGAGAGAAACATTGACTTGCACCTGTGTTTATAGATCTAGAAAATTTGACATTTGACACTGTGAGGAGGGACGAACTATGGCATTCCTTAAAAGAACACAATGTAGAGCAAAATTTAATAGAAGCCATTAAAAGTTTTTACAATAAACCAACATGTGCAGTGAGAGTAGCTGGAAACAGTCTGCAGAATTTGATGTAGATATAGGGGTTACACAGGGTTGTACCCTAAGTCATCTTTTGTTTATCACGTTTATGAATTCAGTCGTAAAGGCATCCTCAAAAATGAAGAAAATGAATCTAGGTATGTGAAAACTCAAACCAGTAAATGTATCAATGCTTTCATTTGCCGATGATTTAGTTCTGTTTGGAAAATCAGAAAGTGACCTTCAGTCGAATATCAACATTATGAACAATGAACTAAATAAAAGAGGAATGAGAGTAAATGCAAAGAAAACCAAAACAATGCTAGTAACTAGGGAAGCTAAAACACAAAATCTTAAATTTGGCAGGAAGAATTTAGAACAAGTTCAAAGCTACAATTACTTTGGAGTAATTATTAACTCAGAGGGAAAACTAAGAGAAGAAATCAGCCAGAGAATCAAAAAGGCAAGTGCAATATATAACCATCTAGGAAAGGCATTTATAGGTAAACAAGAATTGTCAACAAAAACTAAAATGGCAGTATACAACACAGTTTATTGTCCTACTCTCTTCTATGGCAGTGAAACCTGGACCTTAGACAGTAGAGAATACAAGTACAGGCAGCTAAAATGAAATATCTAAGAAAAGTAGTAGGGAAAACTAAAAGAGACAAAATCAGAAACACAACAATAGGAGATCAAACCAAAGCAGATGGCATAAAAACTAAGATAGAAATCAATCAATTGATATGGTTTTGGCATGTAAACAGAATGAATGACACTAGAATAGCTAAATCAGTATACAGTGCGAAAGCCCAAGGTAAAAGCTCAAAAGGCAGACCTCGGAGAAAGTGGGAAGAAGATATAAAAGAGGCATTTAAGAATAGAAATTTAACTTTCACGGAAGGAAACAGAAAATGTTAGGACAGTGCATCCTGGAGAAAGATCATCTCGGGCATCTGAACCCATACACCGAAAGGTAGAATGGGAATTGATAAAGAAAAAAAGAGGCAAGGGGCATGTCGAAAGTGAAGGAAATGACATTAAATCATATTAAAGCTCCATTTAATATTAAATGAGTTATTCAAGTCTTCTTTCCCATCATCTCCCCTCTCAAACACAGGTGTGCCAACTTCACCATGACCTCACCGTCAAGAATGAACTTCTACGCATCTACGATGAAGATCTGGAGAGTGAAGGCAATAGGAGCGTTACGCCCAGGTCTGGTGACGTTTCTTTGTCGTTGTGAGGGCATTGGGCATTTGCTGGGTCAAGAAATACTATGTGTGTATGGATGGAAAAAGAGAAATATTATGTGTGTGTGGAGGGAAAAGGAGAAATATTATGTGTGTGTGATGGAAAAAGAGAAATATTATGTGTGTGTGGATGGAAAAAGAGAAATATTATGTGTGTGTGGATGGAAAAAGAGAAATATTATGTGTGTGTGGAGGGAAAAGGAGAAATATTGTGCGTGTGTGGAGGGAAAAGGAGAATTATTATGCATGCATGGAGAGAAAAGGAGAAATATTATGTGTGTTTGAAGGGAAAAGGAAAAATAGAGGAAATTGAAGATGGGCAAGAAATGAAAGAGAAAGAAGAACGATTAGAAGAAGAAAAGTAAGACGGAGCAAATAATGGAGGAAGAAGAAGTAGAGATGGAATAGAACAAGAAAAACGAAACAGAGATAAAAGAAATAGTAGAAGAAGAAAAACAAGGAAGAAGATGAAAAGGTGGAAGCAGAAGAAAAAAGAGGAAGAAGATGATAAAGACAGATACATGTAAAAAAAAAAAATTCTTTTGTTTCTTACAAGCGTGGCCGTAGACAATGATGATTATGATTACTCTTTTACCACATTTATTTTTTAAACTATGAACTACTCAATAGGTTACGGGGTGCAGGGTGATATCAAGTACCGATACAGTCTTCAATACTCAGGTTAGGCGGGCTTTTCATTGCATACGTAATGACCAGAAGTGAAGGAATGAGTAACAATAACAATTAAAGGTTTTGTAGATCGCAGGCTTTGATTTGACCCTAGAATTTATTCGCTAAGAACTTAAAGGAGGCTATTTGAAATCTTCGTGTGAAATATGGCGGCTGTTGGAACAGTGGTTTCTGAGTTTTGAGCAGACGAAGTGTGAGATGTACAGCTTTATATATGTGGGGGTGGGATGCAAAACCCTGCTATGCGTCATTTTTACATATCATGAGTGTTTTCACCATCTCGGACTTTGAATGAAGTCTTCTGATGATGAAATCATTTTTGTTCAAAACTGACTATATCCTTTTATAATATGGCTCTAAACATCAAATTCATCGGACTTTATTTAGAACTAAGCGAAGACAAACTTGATTTTCTCAAGTTATCTCTTTTGGATATAGCGATTTTTGCATCTCACCTCATATATAAAAAAAAATAATTTAATTTTCATTATATAGTTTGTATCCACCGCTCAAAAAACTTGCTTTTAAGAATCTAAAATTTTATTTTTAAAAGTTTGAGTGCAACTTATCAGTGTGAAAATCACTTTAGCTTCATGGAGATAAGACTGGGTCTGATAATGATACAAATACCGCTGTTCCTCCCGTTTGTTTTTAATTTTTTATTTCTATTCAACCACCTTCTCTATGCATTCCCATATTGACTGTGTTTCATTCCCTCTTTTTCCGTATTGATGACGTGAATCAGCGAGGACAAGGATAAGGACAAAACATTTATCAACCTCGATTCACTTCAGAAGAAAGCAAGTGAGCTGGAGGACGAAAACTTTCGTCTGAAAATAGAGGTATGATTTTTAGGGGCAGATAGTTTGGTTTTGGTTTCAGTATTCTTTGTTGTCTCCAAAGGGATGGGTAAGGGAATGGGGTTAGGAGGGGGGGGGGGGAGCATGTCAGTTTGGTTTTGCTTCAGGGCTTGTTTTATTTGGGGTCGGATGGAAGGAGGGGGGGGCTTTGCTGCTGTTTTTGTTTTTCAAAGATTTTGCTGAAAATTTTTTTTTTA
The DNA here is from genome assembly GCA_037039925.1 of Doris montereyensis. Classification (NCBI taxonomy): domain Eukaryota; kingdom Metazoa; phylum Mollusca; class Gastropoda; order Nudibranchia; family Dorididae; genus Doris; species Doris montereyensis. The sequence goes on along the minus strand of JAXRKP010001140.1, from coordinate 71,291 downwards.
ATTCTGGCTCTCAAAGTGGGTGGTTGGTGGGATCTACTGGTAGGGCCTACTTCTTTCCTTTCACTCTTTTACGCGTCTTCCATTTTTTGCTGTTTCCATTCACCCTGGCATCACTGCATATAATGGTAAGGGTAAATTTCAACAAAACAGGGGTTGGTTGGAGGACTTCTTTCTTTTCACTCTTTGACACGTCTTTCATCTTGCTGTTTCCCCACAATTCACCCATAGCGGGGTAAGTTTCCATGACACACAGACTCCAATGAAAGAGACTCTGATTTCCATAAGTGGCCTGTTGATGGACATTGCTGGTAGACTACTGCTTTCCTTTCACTCTGTTACTTATCTTTCGTCTTGCTGCTTCCTCTTAATTCACCCTGAGATCACCACATCCGGCAGGCAGGGTAAATTTCAATGAAATAACGACTTCCTTAAACACATATATGTTCACCAACGCTTGCTTTCCATTTCATCCCATCCAATGTTTCAGTGTGCACAGCTCCAGAACGACACAGAGAACAATGAGGAGAAGGAGAAAAAACTGGTGGAGGCGTGCGTCAAACAGCTAGGTCAGTTCTGTTCCATGGGATGGGCCCCAGACATAAGTGGAGACATTGTACGGCTGATAATGAAGATCCCAGAAAGAGGAGGGGGGGGGGGGGGGGGGTGTGCAGTGGAGACAGACATACAGATAGACAGACAGTAGGGGGTGGTGGGAAGACAGGGAGGTAGGGAGGGGGGAAGGCACCCCATAGAAGAGACACTACCGATGAATAAAATACATTATTCTTTTACAATCAAACAGTTAAAAAGTTGGAGAGTAAAGTTAAGTGCCCAGTTTTATTTTTTTCTTCCCTTTCGTTTTTGATGACTACAATTGTAAAACTTGAATTTTTTATGTCCTTTTTTGTGTTGGTTTATGTTCATAGCCAAATCTCAAGAACAACATTTATGGTTAGCATACATATAGCAATAAAAATAAATAATGAAGCAACCAATTCCATCATAGACTATAGAATGTGTTTACATGTAGGCTATTGTATATTTCTCTTTTCTCAGCGGAAGTGAAGGACCAGGTGGAGGTGTTTTCACAAGAGCTCCACTACAAAACAGAAGAGAATTCTCAACAGAAGGATTACATGAATTCATTGTGGACAAAAATTTCAGAGCGTGAAGAGAAAATTAATCAGGTAGGGAAGGAGTGTTCGCACAATATGAAAAGTTTTCCCACTTTAAAAAAAAAAGTGTTTAAACAGTGATGGAAGGATGGTTTGACAGGCGACTTCATGTATTCACCAGGAGCCGGGGACTCGGCAGTCCAGAGGTAAGGTGTCAGCCACTCAACCGAAAGGTCATCGGTTTGAGCCCTGGCAAGGTTGAACAGTTTTCTCGAGGTCTTTTTTGGTAAAATTATCCCCCTGATCCAGGTAGGAGGATCAACACCTAGTCCCATCGTTGGTGGATGATAAAAATGAGGTGCCCATGTGCAAATCACAACACTACGCATCCCTTGGCTGTTTACAGGGCAGTCTGGACAAAATTTAAAATCTTGCCAAAGCCCCCGAGATCACTATAGTTGTGGATGTGGGTAAACTCCAATCAAATTAAATCAAACTAGGAGCCATAGGCTGAACTGAGCACCAAGTAAAGAATCTGTAGAGTCAAAATTCAACGTAGAGGAGAATTGTATGCTATTTAGCAAAATTCGCTTAAATGGTTCATTTTCGTGTTTTATTTATTCATATTATCTGAGTTTTGTAGATTGTTTGTCAGCGTCTTATATCATGTGTCTACTTATTATTTTGATGTTTTACCTGAATTTAGGGTCATCTCTTGTAATTAACTTGAATGAGCAAAGGATTGAATTAGTTGTTTACTGTGTGTTGTCACTGCTTTAGTTTTTTAATTGGGGAGGGGGGCTGGAGGTTCATACTGCAGCGTGCACTTGGGAAGGGGGGCGCAGGGGTTCATACTGTAGTGTGCATTTGGGGAGGGGGGGCAGGGGTTCATACTGCAGTGTGCATTTGGGGAGGGGGGCTGGAGGTTCATACTGCAGCGGGCATTTGGAGAGGGGGCAGGGGGTTCATACTGCAGCGTGTATTTTGGGAGGGGGCAGGGGGTTCATACTGCAGCGGGCATTTGGAGAGGGGGCAGGGGGTTCATACTGCAGTGTGCATTTGGGGAGGGGGGGCTGGAGGTTCATACTGCAGCGTGTATTGGGAAGGGGGGGCACAGGGGTTCAAACTGCAACGTGCATTTGGAGAGGGGGGGCAGGGGGTTCATACTGCAACGTGCATTTGGAGAGGGGGGCAGGGGGTTCATACTGCAGCGTGCATTTGGAGAGGGGGGGCAAGGGGTTCATACTGCAGCGGGCATTTTACTTTCTTCTTAGGGCCAGGTTGGGTTTTTTTTTTAGATCATGTAAATGGATGTCAACATTTAGTCACGACTATCCTGAGCCATAAGCAACTCTAAGCTGTGCGCGTGTGTGTGCGCACACCGGGGAGAAGAGGTGCGCACAGTTGAAAATTGTCTGCACACACCAATGAAAAACAAAGGCATGCACAAAATAAAAAACAACTGTTTATTTGCACACAATTGATCTATTTTTTGGTAGAGCATTGAACAACACCAAACTTTTACGCAAGCAGGCTACAGACAAATAGATGTAACATTGGCCGTACAACTGTCTTACAGCTCAGCTTGTTATAAAACGCAGTATGGCCCTTAGGCTGGTGTCATCTTGTCTTCCTATCTCTTCAATTGTTTGATGGTCTGATATGTGGACTGTTGTAAAACACAGTATGGCCCTTAGGCTGATGTCATCTTGTCTTCCTATCTCTTCAATTGTTTGATGGTATGATATGTGGGCTGTTGTAAAACACAGTATGGCCCTTAGGCTTGTGTCACCTTGCCTTCCTATCTCTTCAATTGTTTGATATGTGGGCTGTTGTAAAACACAGTATGGCCCTTAGGCTTGGTCACCTTGCCATCCTATCTCTTCAATTGTCTGATATGTGGGCTGTTGTAAAACACAGTATGCTCCTTAAGCTTGTGTCACCTTGCCATCCTATCTCTTCAATTGTTTGATATGTGGCTATGTGGGCTGTTGTAAAACACAGTATGGCCTTTAGGCTAGTGTCACCTTGCCTTCCTATCTCTTCAATTGTTTGATGGTCTGATATGTGGGCGGTTGTAAAACACAGTATGGCCTTTAGGCCAGTGTCACCTGCCTTCCTATCTCTTCAATTGTTTGATGGTCTGATATGTGGGCTGTTGTAAAACACAGTATGGCCCTTAGGCCGGTGTCATCTTGCCTTTCTATCTCTTCAATTGTTTGATGGTCTGATATGTGGGCTGTTGTAAAACACAGTATGACCCTTAGGCCGGTGTCATCTTGCCATCTTATCTCTTCAATTGATATGTGGGCTGTTGTAAAACACAGTTGGCCCTTAGGCTGGTGTCATCTTCCATCCTATCTCTTCAATTGTCTGATATGTGGGCTGTTGTAAAACACAGTATTGTCATCTTGCCATCTGGTCTGATATGTGGGCTGTTGTAAAACACAGTATGGCCCTTAGGCTGGTGTCATCTTGCCATCCTATCTCTTCAATTGTCTGATATGTGGGCTGTTGTAAAACACAGTATGGCCCTTAGGCAGGTGTCATCTTGCCATCCTATCTCTTCAATTGTCTGATATGTGGGCTGTTGTAAAACACAGTATGGCCCTTAGGCTGGTGTCATCTTGTCATCCTATCTCTTCAATTGTCTGATATGTGGGCTGTTGTAAAACACAGTATGGCCCTTAGGCTGGTGTCATCTTGCCATCCTATCTCTTCAATTGTCTGATATGTGGGCTGTTGTAAAGCACAGTATGGCCCTTAGGCTAGTGTCATCTTGCCTTTTTATCTCTTCAAATGTTTGATGGTCTGATATGTGGGCTGTTGACCGCACTACTGGTAGATCCTACTTGATTACTTTCATTCTTCCCCTTGTCTTTTGTCTGGTTGTTTCCTCTTTAATTCATTCTCACTTGATCGTAAAATGTCAAAATCTGAATTTTTTTTATCTTGCCTTTACATTGTCTGAAACTCTCTTTCACCTCATACACAAAATTCCGAATCACTTGACTCCTTCAAAAGATCGTTGAAAATGAAACTTTTTTTGCTCCGCATTCGATATACTAAGTTGAATGCATAGGTGCTATAGCTTAAGTGTGTATTTGTGTTTTTGATGATTATTAATTATGCTTTGCTATCTAGGTGTGTACTATATTAACATTGTCGCCCTGCTTGAATCATAATGTTCCATATCACACCGTCATTGTAAAGCGCCTTTGAGGATATTTTTATGAATATTGGCGCTATATAGTTTATGAATTATTAGTATTATTACCTCACCCTGAGATCACCGCATAAGGTAGACATGGTAATTTCAATAAAAAAACTATTGAGTTGGGCTTAAAGAGCCCTTCCAAAATGCGTGTTTTTTTAGAACAATCTGTGACCTTTGACTCTTTTGTTCATCGTTTCAGCTGACTATTGACAACAGTGATCTACACGACAAGTTCATCTCTGCCGCCGACTCAAACAAGAAGCTGACCAAGGAGGTACCGTCATTTTTTTACAATGCATTCATAGAGCACCTAGGACAGAAATCTCTAGTGTCAAAGTTCAACGCGTTCAATTTAATAGCTAACGTGGCTTGAGGTGTTATGTTCCACTCTCTTGAGAGGTGACACGATTTAAAAGTGGGGTGGTTAGCAAGTGGTACTGGTAGGTCCTACTTCTTTCCTTTCTTCACTCTTTGACATGTATATCGTCCTGCCGCTGTTTACCCTTAGAGCACCCTGAGATCACCGCATATGGGAAGATGGGGTAATTTTCTATTAAAAAAAACACACTCTTCTTTACGGTGATGTGATGGCTGCCAATGCAAAGTCCCTTGGTTCAAGTCTTGTCTGGTGCCGGTGATATGCATATGTTATAGGTGGATGGTTGGCAGGTGCTGCTGGTAGGTCCTGCTTCTCTCCTTTGCTTTTCCACTTTTCTTTCATCCAGCTCTTTTCTTTCATTTCCACTGAGATCACCGCGTATGGTGGATGAGGTAAATTTCAAAAGAATCAATTAATCCTTCCTTACCAATTGTTTGTGCCCTTATTGTTTGACCTAAGTTTTCCTCCTCGTATCATGTCTGTCCGTAAACAGATTTGCCGCATAAATGACAAATACGACGAAATGCTTGAGAAGCTGGCGGAGATGAACGATGAGCTGTGTATGTTGCGGCCGAAGCACAAGATCAAATCCAGTGGCGGCCACCACCACAGTGCCAGCACGTATCCCCCAGATTCCCTGGCCTCTGAACTGGAGTCTTCCCTACAGCAGGAGTTGTCCGAGTCCAACAGAAGGTGAGAATTCATTGTAAACGTCAGCCATGGACAGGCTGATCAGAATATGTGGAGAATTTGGTGGTCCAAAGGGCAAGGTGTCAGCCTCTCAACCAAAAGGTCGTGGGTTCAAGCCCCCGTCGTAGATTGAAAGAAGTTTTTTTCTAGTTTTGTTCTTGTTGTAAAATCCACCCACTGGGTCCAGGTAGGCGGATGGAGGCCTAGTCCCATCAGAGGTAGATGGCAATGGTGAAAAGGAGATCCAGTGCACAGATGGAAACAATTTGTGCACATTAAAGATTCCATGGCACTTTACAGGGCAGTCTAGGCAAAATTAAATATCGTACTAATTAAAAGACAAGATCACCTTAGTTGTGGATGTGGGTAAAATGAAATGAAATCAAAAGATCGAGATGTGGGGCTCTGTTTTTTTTATCTTGGTAAATGATGGCTTTTGGGTTTGTTTTAACGTCTTATGTGGCGGCAATAGCATAATGGTTAGGTTGCCACTTTTGGGATCATGAGGTCGTGGGTTTGAATCTTATTCCTTGGCAAAGAAACGTAGCACACATTTTCATCACTCTATCCAGGTGTAGATAGGCAACAACAGCAGCTTGGGATTAAGATCTCAAACATACTAGTGTGATCGTCATCACCTGTTCTGCTTCACGCTATAGAAACTGGGATAGGCTCTGGCTCTATTGGCTGTAATGGCCTTGAAGGAGTTTTATTTTACTAATGTCTCATGTGTTTTTTGTGTGTCAAGAGATTAAGGTGTGTACATATTAGTTTTATTAGTGTGTGTTTTGTGTATATATATTAGTTTTATGAGTGTGCTGTGTGTTGTGTGTTTTGGAATGAAGGCGTATTTTTATTACTTTTGTACCTGTGTGCATATGGGGGAGGGGCGAATGAAATGTTTGTTTCATGCATATTTTATTTACAGAATTTTTTAAAAATTTGTACTGAGTAGGGGAAAAGAGTGGTTGGAGGGGGAGCAGTTTGGTTTTTTAACCCATCTTCTCTTTTTTTTTCTCTAAGACTATGTTCCACCTTTGTGTCTTGTTTTAACGCTTTTTGGGGATCACATCGAAGAAAAAGAATTTGCTTATAAATTTTATTAGGAACTCAGAATAACCAAACTAATAAACAGAGTGCCTCACCCTTAGTCTAATGCGAGTTATCATTATTCCATTGTCCCAATTTGTGTCAGGGCCCAAAGCTGGAAGGTGTTTGAGACGGCCAAGGCGGCCAAAAAAAGCCATCGCCAAGGCCTCCAGCCGCTACTCCGCGGACAAGTCTTCGGGTCGCTCCACCGGGTCCATCGCCAGCCACTGGGACAGCGACACGGCCTCCACCATGTCCAACTACACGTCTGACATGGACAGCATGAACAGTGACGGCTATAGTGCCGACATGGACAGCATGTATGAGTGAGTTGAAAAGGAGCATCACATTTTTGGGGAGTTGGGACATTATTTGTGTGGATAAATTGAGTAAATTCAATTTGCTAGCTTCGAATTCTTTTTTTCCTTGAGCTTAATGTACCAAAAGATTTGTTATTTCAATGACAATTTTTTAAATATTTTTTTTGAGAAGTATATATTTTATTTTATACTAGATATTTTCTTTGAAATATTTCTTTGGAGGATGTCATTAAATTCAAACTTTTAGCTGAAATTTGTTTTTCTTTAACTTGATAAACCAAACAAATTTGTAACTTATTTTGAAATGAAGATTTGGACATTTATAAAGAGTACGTTTTTCATCTTCCTGTAAATGTTTTCTTTGGATAAGCTTGTTGGAGAATTTAATTACATTTAAAATAGCTGAATACATTTTTTTGATTGAAATTCATGAAGCAAAAAGTTATTTATTAATTAGATAAAGATTTCATATTTACAGAAGTAAATATTTAAAATTCCAGTCATTCTTTTCAGACAAGTTGTCATCTAAGGGGTTGACTGTAATTTGCATTCAAGGACAGCCCGCATTCTAATAAGTACAGATATTTAGTCATGAGTGCAAACCCTTTCTTTTACCCTTGGCATGTGGTTGAAGGCAGAAATTTTGATGAATCAAACAAATTCCACTCCCTTTTCCGTGGGTTTTTTTTAACCGTATATTAATGAGCATCTTGCACAACGTTCTTTTAGATCAAATGCTGAACTTGGCCGCCCAGGCATCCCTGGTTCTAACGACCTTGACACTGCTCTCCGCTCCCTCTCTCAGACGGACAGGGGAGAAGGATGAGAGGAGGTTTGAGAAGGAACATGACGTTTCTTACAAGGGAGGGAACCGGTAAGGGGCTCTCAGACACTTTTATTGCTTCTCTCTGTCTGTCTATATGTCTGTCTATCTGTCTGTATGTCTGTCTGTCTGTCTGTCTGTCTGTCTCTCTCTCTCTCTCTCTCTCTCTCTCTCTCTCTCTCTCTCTCTCTCTCTCTCTCTCTCTCTCTCTCTCTCTCTCTCTCTCTCTCTCTCTCTCTCTCTCTCTCTCTCTCCCCCTCTCTCTCTCTCCCCCTCTCTCTCTCTCTCTCTCTCCTCTCTCTCTCTCTCTTGGTTGCTGTTTTGCTGAATTTATGTTTCCGAATTGAGTCATGACCAACATTATCAGATGTCTTGCATTGACTTTACAGTAACCACTACAACAACACATTAAGATATGGCATGAGAAAAATATTAGCTGCTTAAATAATTGTGTTCAACCTCTTTCCTTTCACTTTTTCATCTGTATTTCAAGACAGCTATTTCTATTTGATACAATGTATATTATAGACAAAGTAATTGCAATGACACAGACAATCCAAGCAACTATTTGATGCAATGTATATTTTTATAGACAGAGTAATTGCAATGACAGACAATCCAAGCAACTATTTGATAGGAATATTCAAAATTTGAAAGAGAGGAAAAAAGATTTTAAAAAGGAAAAGAATATTGTTTACATTTACTTTGACTACTGTGTCATTGACGCCAGTTTTGTTAATGTTGCCAGATTGGATCCTGGTAGCTCTGCTTCAGGCCGGACGTCGCCAGGCAGTGCAAGTCTCTCGTCGTCTCTGCCAAGCTACAACAGCAACAGTGCAATGTGTGGCCAGGCGTTCAGGATGTCCAACAAGCTCCAGATTGTCAAACCCATGGAAGGTAAATGATGTTAAAGTTGGTTAGCCTGCAGTTGTGTGGAGATACGGACTATAATGTCATCTTTTATCTTGTATATTTGAAATCAATCAAGAGGAACATATACTGCAGAATTTCAAAATCTAATTTTGTAGGGCTACTTCTCTGTATATTTTTTATTATGTATTCTGCCTAAGCTTTCAACAACTTTCAGTCAGTTAGGGCACACCACTGCTTTGTGATAAAAAAACCCTTTCATGGCATCAGTATCTCCTATGTTACGTACTGATCAGACTTTTTAAAAATGTTGTAGAACACATTTTTCCGGGCAGTCGACAGGTAAGCACCTGTACGGGGAGTAGATGATCCCGCCCTCCACGAGTCTCCTGCTGCCTTGCAGGCGGGTCTTGGTTGACCAAAGGCTAAGGGAGTTAACCCTGACAGAAAATAACCTGCTGCCTTGCAGGCCGGTCGTGAATGACCAAAGGCTAAGGTAGTTAACCCTGCCAGAAAATAACAACCTGCTGCCTTGCAGGCTGGTCTTGAATGACTAAAGGCTAAGGGAGTTAAGAAAATAACAAGGCCTGGTAGGGGGCCTCAAGGTTTTCACATGTATTTCATCCCTCTGTCTTTGTGGGTGGTGGGCAGGCGCTACTGATAGGCCCTGCTTCTTTCCTTTCATCTTTTCATGTGTCATTTATCTCACTGCTTCACTTATGAATCACCCTGAGATTGCCGCATTCGCTGGACAGGGTAAATTTCAATGAAGAAAAAGAAGTCCAGTCACTGTGATTGATTTACACTGTTTTACTTCCCACTAGGGCCGTTGACGGGCGCTTCTAGTAAGTCCTACTTCTCTTCCTTTTACTCTTTCACTTAAACTTCACCTTGCTGTTTTCTCTTAATTCACGCTGACATCACCACATATGTTGGACAGGGTAAATTTCAATCAACCACTTTATTTGCCACGGCAGGTTCCATGTTTCTCAGACACTGGAAGCAGCTGGCAGAGCCCAACATGGCCGGCATCTTTGAGCCGAGAGACCGAGTCAAGACAAAAGGGGAGAGAAAGCTGAATGTCAAAGAAGAGCACTACTCCTTGAGTGACTTTGAAGAGGACGGTGAGCTTGATTTTATTTTTTTTTGGTGGGGTTTTGGGTTTTTTTTTTTTGGTTTTCCTGATGAATTGAGTAGTAGTAGTAGGAGGTGGAGGAGGATTAGGAGGAGGAGGACTAGTAGTAGTAGTAGCAGTAGCAGTAGCAGTAGGAGGAGGAGGAGGAGGAGGAGGAGGAAGAAGAGTAATAGTAGTAGTAGTAGTAGTAGGAGTAGAAGTAAAAGTAGTAGTAGGAGGAGGAGGAGGAGGATGAGGATGAAGAGTGGTAGTAGTAGTAGTAGTAGTATTAGTACTACTAGTAGTAGTAATAATAGTAGTAGTAGTAGAAGTAGTAGTAGTAGTAGTAGTAGTAGGAGGAGGAAGAGGAGGAAGAGTAGCATTAGTAGTAGTATTAATAGTATTAGTAGTATTACTACTACTAGTAGTAGTAGGAGTGGAAGTAATAGTAGGAGTAGGAGTAGAAGTAATAGTAGGAGTAGTAGTAGTAGTAGGAGTAGAAGTAATAGTAGGAGTAGTAGTAGGAGGAGTAGTAGTATTAGTAGTAGTAGGAGTAGAAGTAATAGTAGTAGGAGGAGGAGGAGGAGTAGTAGTATTAGTAGGAGGAGTAGTAGGAGTAGTACTAGTAGGAATCAAAAAGAATATGTCATATCAGGAAATACATCACTCCTGAGGCAACAAACAAATTAATTTGCTCATTTGTTCTTTCAAGAATTGATTACTGCAATTCTCTGCAGGCTGGACTTCCACTGACACAAATCAAGAAACTGCAGATAATACAAAACAATGCCGCCAGATTAGTTATGGAAGTTTCAAAAAGAGAACACATTACGCCAATACTTAAACACCTACACTGGCTCCCAATAAAATATCGCATTGACTACAAGAAAGCTACAATCACGTACCAATGCCTGCACGAGGCTGACTTTCCAGTCTACTTAAAAGAGTTAGTTCCTAAATACACACTGAAGAGATCACTGCGCTCAGCGAGCAAGAAAATGATACAAACACCCAGAACTAAACTTAAGACTTTCGGAGATAGGGCCCTACAAACACAAGCAGCCAAAATTTGGAACATTTTACCATGTGACGTCCAGTCTGCAGAGTCTTTGAATATACTGAAATCTCGCTTGAAGACCCACTACTTCTCCAACATATTTAGATGAATTTTATTGAATTGCGTGCTTTTACTGAATTGATTGTGATACTATTTTTTATTGATGCATCTGTTTTATGTAAAATGTTTTAGCGATAGCATGCCATGTCTGTGTAATCATTTTGCTTGTAATGCGCCTTGAGCTCTTCTGAGGGTAGTAGTAGGAGCAATATAAATATTCTTCTTATCTTATCTTATCTTAGGAGTAGTAGTAGTAGTAGGAGGAGTAGTAGTAGTAGTAGTAGTAGTAGTACTAGGAGTAGTAGTAGTAGTAGTAGTAGTAGTAGTAGTAGTAGTAGTAGTAGTAGTAGTAGTAGAAGGAGGAGTAGTAGTAGGAGTAGAAGGAGTAGTAGTAGTAAGAGGAGGAGGATGGGCTCTTTCCTGCATTTGGCCTTTGTGCGAGCCTGTGGTGTGGATTCACTGTCCTCTTTGGCATATCGACTTTTGGTCCTTGTTCTAATCAAAGATAAAACCATGTCTTCAGCTGTGATCGAACAAACCAAGAACGAGAATGTTTCTCCAATGTAATTTCATGATCTTAGCAATGAAAACGGGAGAAAAATCCGCAGATGATAAACCGGAAAAGAGAAGCCCATTGCATAATTTCAAAACTGATGCCAAAGAAGGATTTGGCAAAACAGATGCATCCAAATCGGACATTACAGATAAAAGTAAAGACAGTAAGGCCGGGGCTGACCAGCAATCGAATAAATCTGAAGTGTCCTCGGACAAAGATGAAAATACGGTTACGAAGGAGCCTGGCCCCATAACGACTGACTTGTCAGGTCATGAGAAGGCCGAATGCAAGGATGACGTGGTTGGAGATGTTCACAAAGAGTCATCCTCGACGGACAAAGAACAAATCACAAAGCCCACTGATGACGGCAAAGCTGCAAATTCAGATAAGGCAAATGAAAAGCCAATCAATGCCGGTCCAAAAGATAAAGAATCACGCGACATGCGTCTAAAATCACGGAGAGACAAGAAAAGTTGAAGGAATCAGAGACTGATCAAGACAAAGTGTCCCAAACAAAGGATATCAAGTCGGGAAAATCCTCACCAAAGGGAAACGACTCGAATTCAGATGCCAAACAGAAAGACGCAAAATGTAAGTCGGCAAAAGATGCGGAGTTGAAGACAAAAGAGGGAGACTCAGGCATCGCTGAGGAAGCGGATACAAAGAAATCGGAAGATTTGAGCATCGTAAAGGATGAGCCAACCAAGAGTGAAGGATCAAATAAGATCGTCACAGACGAGTCGGCAACGGATGGCAAGTCCAGCAGTGTCGAAAAAGATGAATCTGATAAAATCGAAGTGGCAAATGTCAAGTCAGGCAGAACGGAGAGCCTGAGCAAAAAGATGATAACCAGCAAAAAGATGAGCAAAAGATGAAAACCAGCAAAAAGATCAGCCAAAAGATGAAAACCAGCAAAAAGATAGATAGACAGATAAACAGACAAATAAATAACATGCCATTTCGTTTCTAACATTGATCACATCTCTGCAGTAGCCAGAACACATCAGCTTGTTAAGGCTTTGTGCGACACTCTGACACCGTGACAGGCTCTTTCACCTAAAATTGACACTGTGACATCAGACAGGCCTCTTTCACTCCAAATCTGACACCAGACACTGTGACAGGCTCTTTTTCTACCTAAAACTGGACACTTTTGACATCGTGATTGCCTTTTTCTACCTAAACCGGTAGAACACTGTAAGGGACACCGTGACAGGCCTTTTTCTCTACCTAAACCGGGACACCGTGACACCGTGACAGGAACTTCTCTACCCAAAATCCGGACACTCAGACAATCGTGACAGGCCTTTTTCACCTGTAAATTGACACTCAGACACAGTCACAGGCTCTTCTACCTAAAACTGACACTGCACACACACAGGCTCTTCTCTACCTAAAAACTGACATCAGACACCGTGACAGGCTCTTTCTACCTAAACTGACATTCTGTGACACTGTAACAGCCTCTTTGTCCATCAAACTGGACACTGTGACACTGTAACAGCTCTTTTGTTCACTTAAAACTGGACACTGTGACACTGTAACAGCTTCCTTTCTCTACCTCCTAAAACTGACACCAAGGACACCGTAACAGCTCTTTCACTTCCAAAACTGGACACTGTGACACTATACAGCCTTCTTTCTACCTAAAACTGGACACTGTGACACCGTAAAAGCCTCTTCTCTACCTAAAACTGGACACTGTAACAGCCTCTTTCTCTTAAAACTATAACTGGACACTGTAACAGCCTCTTTCACTACCTAAAACTGGACACTGTAAAACTGACACTGTAACAGCTTTCTCTACCTAAAACTGGACACTGTAACAGCCTCTTTCTCTACCTAAACTGACACCAACAGACACTGTAACAGCTTTCTACCTGTAAACTCTACACTGTAAAACTGGACACTGTGACACCGTAACAGCCTCTTTCTCTACCTAAACTGGACACTGTCACTGTAACAGCCTCTTTCTTACCTAAAACTGGACACTGTGACAGGCTCTTTCTCTACCTAAAACTGGACACTGTGACAGGCTCTTTCTTACCAAACTGGACACTGTGACACTGTGACAGGCCCTTTTTCTCACCTAAAACTGACACTGTGACACTGTAACAGGCTCTTTTTCCACACCAAAAGACAGGCTCCTTTCACCTAAACTGAACACCGTGACACTGTGACAGGCCTCTTCTCTACCTAAAACTGGACACTGTGACACCGTAACAGGACCTTTTCTCTACTCTAAAACTGGACACTGTGACACTGTGACAGCCTCTTTCTACCTGTAACTGGACACTGTGACAGGTTCTTTCTCACCTAGACACTGTAACAGCCTTCTCTTCTACCTAAAACTGGACACTGTGACACTGTGACAGGCTCTTTCTCTACCTAAAACTGGACACTGTGGACACCAACAGGCTCTTTTTCCACCTAAAACTGGACACTGTGACACTGTAACAGCCTCTTTTGTCTACCTAAAACTGGACACTGTGACACTGTGA
>JAXRKP010001140.1:40000-55000 GCA_037039925.1 Doris montereyensis | reverse complement strand
GTCTATCTACATACTCCTGCCGGCCTGTCTATCTACACTAACGTCCTGTTGTTGTCTATCGCCGACACTGAAGCTCCTGCTGATGCTGCCTGTCTGCACTTAATCTGTCAGTCTGTCTATCTAGTGCCTACTCCTGTCAGTCTGTCTATCTACACCTACTCCTGTCAGTCTGTCTATCTACACCTACTCCTGTTAGTTTGTCTATCTATACTTACTCTGATTTTGTCTGTCCTATCTACATGCACAACTAAAGTGTCAGTCTGTATATATCTGCAGCTACTCATACTTGGTGGAATGTAGAAACCCGTTACCTTTAAATAGCATTGATAACTAACGTGGTATCGGGCTTTTATTCCTGAAAGTCAAACAACATGCTTAGAACGAATGTAAAAACAACCATCCATAGACCCAAATTCTTGAAGTGAGAGAGAGAGAACGTCAAAACAAGGTTAGATCGAAGAGACAAGATTCATCCATAGACCCAATGCTAATGTCAGCGTGTGGCCTGAACGTCGAACACACACACATAGATACACACATTCCATAGACCCAATGCTAATGTCAGCGTAAAGCCTGAACGTCGAACAATAAGAACAACAACAAAGCCAGTACAAGAATGTCTGAGATGAAAGCGAAAGGTGAAAAGTCGACACACATCTTCCATAGACCCAATGCTAATGTCAGCGTGAGGCCTGAACGTCGAACACACACACACACACAATACATCCATAGACCCAATGCTGTGTGTCAGCGTGTGTGCCTGAACGTCGAACACACAGACACACACACACACATCCATAGACCCAATGCTAATGTCAGAGAGTGGCCTGAACGTCGAACACACACACACACACACACACAGATAGACATCCATAGATCCAATGCTAATGTCAGCGTGTGGTCGCTATCGGTTGTATAACAAGAGGCGGGGTATTTTGTTAACGGGCAGGGAAACAAATGCCTAAATGTTGTCTGACTCTAATAACGAATGAAAACCCTGCAACTTGGTGTGAATACCTTGTGCGAATCACCCTCCTTCATCCCATCTACGTAACCTTTAGAAAATTGTGACTACTAAAAACAAACACATTGTTAATCAGCTCATAACCATTTAGACTCACTGTGACGTCAAAGAGCAACAGAAAAACAACAAAAGACAAGGCTTGATGACGTCATCACCTGAATTTATGACCTGGCAGAGGGCCCCCTAAGAGAGAGGAGAAGATAACCAGAGAGAGAAAAACTGTCACCATACTTGGGAGAAATAGTCCGTTGCCATAGCAACCGATAAGATTCTTATCACATCAGCGAGAGTTTTGAGAGAGTGTGTGTGATGTGTTTGTGTGTAAGACATTCAGACTGAATAAATTTATAAATGTTATCACATTGTTAGAGTTGAGGAAACAGAGCTTTCTATTTTTAGATTGGGCAAGAGAGGCGATGTCTAGTTTTAGTTGTGAGTTTGTTTGTTTGTTTGTTAGTTGACTGGATTACTCAAAGTCGCAAAAGCTGTTGTTTTTTTTAATCAAACCTATTAGAGATGACAGACAGAAGGGGCACAGACAGACAGACAGACAGACAGACAGGGTTTTTGTTTTTTGTTTGTTTTTGTTTTTTTTGGGGTTGTGTTTTTTCTTTCTCTTTCCTCCTTTATTTTGTTTGCTCAAATTGGGAATGCATAAAATTTGAGTTTTTATGTCAGCAAAGAATTGACTATTAGATTTTCATGATTGTATTGTTCTTTTTATTCATTTGTTCTTATATCGATATTTATTCTTCTGGAAAAGATTTTCCCTCCCAATTTATACCTATTTTTCTCTCTCATTATCTATCTATCTATCTATCTATCTATCTATCTATCTATATATCTATCAATCTATCTATCTATCTACCAATCTATATATCTATCTACCAATCTATTTATCTACAAATCTATCTATCTATCTATCATCTATTCACTTTCTGTTTGTCTATGTATCTATCTATTCATTTATCTATCTACCAATCTATCTATCTACCAATATTTATCTATCTATCTACCAATCTATCTATCTATCTACCAATCTATCATCTATCTACCAATCTATCTATCTATCTATTCATTTATCTATCCATCTATCTACCAATCTATCTATATATCCCTTCCGGATTTCGTTCTCTCTCTCTGTCTCTGTCTCTGTCTCTGTCTCTGTCTCTGTCTCTGTCTCAATCTATCTATCTGTTTGTCTATCTATCTCTTTGTCTCTCTCATCTATCTGTTTGTCTATCTATCTGTTTGTCTCTCTCTGTTTCTCTCTCTCTCTGCTTGTCTCTCTATCTCTTTGTCTATCTATCTATATATATATATATATATATATATATATATATATATATATATATATATATATATCTATATATCTTCCATTCTTCCATATATCATATATGTCTTGCACATTTCCCCCATGACTATATCATTGGAATATCCTCTCTTATTGCCTTGTTCTGTCTACTTAAAGACGTTGTTGAACACGGTCCCTTGTGGTAAACACTCGTAGAGTTGTGGTAAACACGGTAGAGTTTGTCCCCGGTACCTTGCTAATTACGACAAGAGTTAGCAACACGGTACAGTTGTGTAAATACATACATGCATACATACATACATGCATACATGGTATAGTTACATAAACACATAGATACATACATAAATACATACATACAACACATACATACATAATACATTTATAACAACAGAAACATATTTTTACAAAGTCACAAATCGACATTCATTCAATAGCAATATACAAATTCATACAGAAAACGATAATATGAATTATACTAAACAAAACAAATCGGAAATAGAACATAACTAAACTAAAACAAATCGGAAAGAAAACACAAACTAAACAAAACAAATCGTAAAGATAGCACGAAATAAACAAAAACAAATCGGATAGACATACAAACAAACAAAAACAAATCGAAAGAACACAAACTAAACAAAAACAAATCGGAAAGAGAACACAAACTAAACAAAAAACAAATCGGAAACAGAACACAAACTAAACAAAACAAATCGGAAAGAGAACACAAACATAAACAAAAACAAATCGGAAAGAGAACACGAACTAAACAAAAACAAATAGGAAACATACGAACTAAACAAAAATAAATAGGAAAGAGTCAAAGAAATTAACAACAACAAAACATTTTAAAAAGAACACATGGTCCAAAAACAAAACCAATCGGAAAAAGAAAACGAACTTAAAGGAAAAATCAAATCTGAAATAAAACACGAATTTAAAGGAAAAAAACAAATCGGAAAGAGAAGATGAACTAAACAAAAACAAACGGAATAAGAACATCAACTAAATAAAAACAAATCAGAAAAAGAATTTATGATAGATTTATTAACTCAACAAACCGATTCGAAAAAGAAAAATGACATCAATAATTATGAACTAAATAAACTCAATTGAAAAGAAAGAACGATATGAATTGTGAATGAAAAAACTGAATTGAAAAGAGAAAACGATATGAATTATGGACTAAACAAATCGAATTGAAAAGAAAAAAGATATGAATTATAAACTAAACAAAACCCAATTGAATGGAGAAAACGATATGAATTATAAACTAAACAAACCTAATTGAAAAGAGATAGTGATACGAATTATCGACTATCCAAACACATCGAAAAGAGAAACGATTTGAATTATGCAAAAAACAAAAACAAAGGGAAAAGGGAATACGATTTGAATTATAAAGTAAACGAAAATAAATTGAAAAGAGAATACTATATGAATTATGGACTAAACAAAAATAAATTGAAATGATGCACGATATGAATTATAAAGTAAACAAAACAAATTGCAAAACCCAATATAAACCAGGAAACTAAACAAAAACAAATTTACAAGAGAAAATGCTGTGAATTATGAACTAAACAAATTTTTTTGAAAAGATATGCTTACATTGTATGAATTATGAACTAAACAAAAAGGCTTACACTATATGAATTATGAACTAAACAAAAAGGCCTATACTATATGAATTATGAAACTAAACAAAAAGGCCTACACTATATGAATTATGAACTAAACAAAAAGGCCTATACTATATGAATTATGAACTAAAAAAAGGACTACACTATATGAATTATGAACTAAACAAAAAGGCCCACACTATATGAATTATGAACTAAACAAAAAGGCCTATACTATATGAATTATGAACTAAACAAAAAGGCCTACACTATATGAATTATGAACTAAAAAAGGCCTACACTATATGAATTATGAACTAAACAAAAGGCCTATACTATATGAATTATGAACTAAACAAAAAGGCCTATACTATATGAATTATGAACTAAAAAAAGGACTACACTATATGAATTATGAACTAAACAAAAAGGCCCATCCTATATGAATTATGAACTAAACAAAAGGCCTATACTATATGAATTATGAACTAAACAAAAAGGCCTACACTATATGAATTATGAACTAAAAAAGGCCGACACTATATGAATTATGAACTTAACAAAAAGGCCTACACTATATGAATTATGAACTTTAAAAAAAGGCTTAACGATATGAATTATGAACTAAACAAAAAGGCTTACACTATATGAATTATGAACTAAACCAAAAGGCTTACACGATATGAATTATGAACTAAAAACAAAAAGGCTTACACTATATGAATTATGAACTAAACAAAAAGGCCTATACTATATTAATTATGAACTAAACAAAAAGGCCTATACTATATGAATTATGAACTAAACAAAAAGGCCTATACTATATGAATTATGAACTAAACAAAAGGACTACTATATGAATTATGAACTAAAAAAAGGACTACACTATATGAATTATGAACTAAACAAAAGGCCTATACTACATGAATTATGAACTAAACAAAAAGGCCTCCACTATATGAATTATGAATCCAAAAGGCCATACACTATATGAATTATGAACTAAACAAAAAGGCATACTATATGAATTATGAACTAAACAAAAAGGCCTATACTATATGAATTATGAACTAAAAAAAAGGACTACACTATATGAATTATGAACTAAAACAAAAAGGCCCACACTATATGAATTCATCCACTAAACAAAAAGGCCTATACTATATGAATTATGAACTAAACAAAAGGCCTACATATATGAATTATGAACAAAAAATACGACAATTATATGGAATTATGAACTTAACAAAAACATACATACACTATATGAATTATGAACTTTAAAAAAGGCTTACACGATATGAATTATGAACTAAACAAAAAGGCTTACACTATATGAATTATGAACTAAACCAAAAGGCTTACACATACAACAAACAAAAAAGATATGAATTATGAACTAAAACAAAAAGGCTTACAATATATGAATTATGAACTAAACAAAAAGGCTTACACTTGTTGAACTGTTGTTGGCGTTTACTAGCTAATTAGAACTAAACAAAAAGGCTTACACTATATGAATTATGAACTAAACAAAAAGACTAAAACAAAAAAAACAAATTTAAAAGATAGGCTTACACGATATGAATTATAAACTAAACAAAAAACAAATTTAAAAGATAGGCCTACACTATATGAATTACGAACTAAACAAAAACAAATTTAAAAGATTGAATTGAACGATATGAATTATGAACTAAACAAAAACAAATTTAAAAGAAAAGGAAACACGATATGAATATGAACTAAAACAAAAACAAATTTAAAAGATAGGACTACACTATATGAATTACGAACTAAACAAAACAAATTTAAAAGATAGGCCTACACGATATGACTTACGAACGAGACATATAAATACGGATGTTGCTGGTTTGCTTACATCTGATGCCGGGGACTCGTTAGTCCAGAGGCAAGAATGTAGGCCTCTCAACCAAAGGTCGTGGGTTCAAGCCCCGCCAACGGTTGAACAATTTTCTCGAGTTTGTATGAGTAAAATCCCCCTGGTTCAGTTAGGTGTATCGACATCTAGTCCCATCAGAGACGGACGATAAGAATGAGGCCCTTGCCGTGTGTAGATCACAAGACTGTGTGCACGTCACAGCCCCTTGCCGTGTGTAGATCACAAGACTGTGTGCACGTCACAGCCCTTGCCGTGTGTAGATTACAAGACTGTGTGCACGTCACAGCCCTTGCCGTGTGTAGATCACAAGACTGTGTGCACGTCACAGCCCTTGCCATGTGTAGATCACAAGACTGTGTACACGTCACAGCCTAAAGATCACAAGACTGTGTACACGTCACAGCCCTTGCCGTGTGTAGATCACAAGATAGTGCACGTCACAGCCCTTGCGTCACAAGACTGTGTCTACAGCCCTTGGCGTGTGTAGATCACAAGACTGTTTCACTTTGTTGATCGCATAAGACTGTGTGCACGTCACAGCCCTTGCCGTGTGTAGATTGCAAGACTGTTGCTTCACAGTGCAACCCGTGTGTAGATCACAAGACTGTGTGCACGTCACAGCCCTTGCCGTGTGTAGATTACAAGACTGTGTGCACAGTGGCGTGTGTACAGACCCTCACAGCCCTTGGCGTGTGTAGATTACAAGACTGTGTGCACGTCACAGCCCTTTGGCGTGTGTAGATTACAAGACTGTGTGCACGTCACAGCCCTTGACGTGTGTAGATCACAAGACTGTGTGCACGTCACAGCCCTTGGCGTGTGTAGATTACAAGACTGTGTGCACGTCACAGCCCTTGGCGTGTGTAGATTACAAGACTGTGTGCACGTCACAGCCCTTGGAATCGATGTGTAGATTACAAGACTGTGTGCACGTCACAGCCCTTGCCGTGTGTAGATTACAAGACTGTGTGCACGTCACAGCCGCTTGGCGTGTGTAGATTACAAGACTGTGTGCACGTCACAGCCCTGTGTGTAGATCACAAGACTGTGTGCACGTCCGTGCCCTTGCCGTGTTTACAAGACGTCGCACGTCACAGCCCTTGGCGTGTGTAGATCACAAGACAGTGTGCACGTCACAGCCCTTGGCGTGTGTAGATTACAAGACTGTGTGCACGTCACAGCTGTTTGTCGTGTGTAGATTACAAGACTGTGTGCATTTGTCACAGCCCTTGCCGTGTGTAGATTACAAGACTGTGTGCACGTCACAGCCCTTGCCGTGTGTAGATTACAAGACTGTGTGCACGTCACAGCCCTTGGCTGTGTAGATTACAAGACTGTGTGCACGTCACAGCCCTTGCCGTGTGTAGATTACAAGACTGTGTGCACGTCACAGCCCTTGGCGTGTGTAGATTACAAGACTGTGTGCACGTCACAGCCCTTGGCGTGTGTAGATCACAAGACTGTGTGCACGTCACAGCCCTTGCCGTGTGTAGATCACAAGACTGTGCACATCATAGGGCAGTCTGAGCAAACTAAATGCCCTCAATGACCCCCAGGTGACCTTGCGAATGGGATGTCAAACAAGTTGATTTTCCTGTCTATTCCTTTGTAGTATGTCTCCTCTTTCTTCCTACTGGTCTTCTCTATTTATTTCAATTTACTGTTGATCTGCCATAGGATACGATGACGACCATCTAAATAGCTCATTAATCATGGCGTCGGTAATACTAACAGTGGTCCGTAACGGCCTCCTGACTAGGGGCCGGGAGTTAAAGGTTCAAATCCCGGCAACGATAGGCCATGTGGTGTGCTCTTGGGGAAAACCCTTTCACCCCTAATACGTAAAACGTATATTCCTACTACTAACTGATGCTACTCAAAATGATAACAATATTGTCGATAATAACAATAATAATGTACGTTATTGTATGATTTGAACAAAAATAAAACCATTTATGAAATCATTTCTTTTTTCCCCCACGTATCCACTTCTTGTTCCCTATTATTGGTGCCATTAATGATCAAAGTTATAGCGTTTGGTTCATCTACAAAACATCATTTTATTATATATAATATACATCATCTACTACTTGCTTCTGCTGTTTGCACACTGTTGTACCTTGTGTTCAGCCGTCGACTCACCAAGATGCAAACAAGCCGGCAATTATCGACTCCACTTTACCTTGGTTTACACCAGGATTCACTCATTGCCACCAACAACTGGAAGGAAAGTTTTCAGGGGCTGTGTCTGGCTCCGTCTCTGTCTCTGTCTATGTCTTGCTCTGTCTCCCTTTCTTTCTGTCTGTGCCTCTGTCTGTTAGTCTGTCTGTCTATCTGTCTGGTAGTCCATCGGTATATCTGTCTGGTAGTCCGTGTGTCTATCTGTTAGTCCGTATATCTATCTGTTACTCCGTGTGTCTATCTGTTAGTCCGTATGTCTATCTGTTACTTCGTCTGTCTATTTGTTTGTCTGTCTGTCTGTTCTTCTCTATCTATCTATCTATCTATCTATCTATCTATCTATCTATCTATCTATCTATCTATCTATCTGTCTATCTATCTATTTATATATGTATGTATCTATCTATTTATCTATCTATATATCTATCTATCTATTTATCTATCTATATCTCTCTATATCTCTCTTATATCTCTCTATATCTCTCTCTATCTCTCTCTATATGTATATATCTATAACTCTCTATATATCTCTCTCTATATCTCTCTATATGTCTCTCTATACCTCTCGCTATATCTCTCTATATCCCCTCTCTATATCTCTCTCCATATCTCTCTATATCTCCATCTATATCTTTCTCTATATCTATCTATATCTATCTATATCTATCTATATCTATCTATACCTATCTATTTATCTCTATATATCTATATCTATATCTCTCTTCGTATCTCTCTCTATATCTCTCTCTATATATATATCTATATCTCTCTATATCTATCTTTATCTATCTATATTTGTCTCTCTCTCTCTCTCTCTCTCTCTCTCTCTCTCTCTCTCTCTCTCTCTCTCTCTCTCTCTCTCTCTCTCTCTCTCTCTCTCTCTCTCTCTCTCTCTCTCTCTCTCTCTCTCTCTCTCTCTCTCTCTCTCTGTGTGTCTGTCTGTCTGTATGTCTGTCAGTGCTCTCTCTCTCTCTCTCTCTCTCTCTCTCTCTCTCTCTCTCTGTGATATGTCATTCCATATGTCTGTATCCCCGCCTGCCTGCCTGTCTGTCTATCTATCTGTCTGTTTGTCTCTCTGTTTGTCTCTCTATCGCTCTTTTTCTATTGTCTGTATTCCCGCTTGCCTGCCTGTCTGTCTGTTTATCTATTTGTCCGACCGTCTGTCTGTCTCTCTATTTGTCTCTTTATCGCTCTTTCTCTATTCCTCTGTGTCAATGTCCTTTTCTCTCTGCTTTGTACCTGTTCGTGTTGCCTCTTGTAATGAACACATCAATTAGATGTTGAACCTATCTACACCTGTGTCAATATCATTTTCTCTCTGTTTTGTACCTGTTCGTGTTGACTCTTGTAATGAACACATCAATTAGATGCTGGAACCTATCTACACCTGTGTCAATATCATTTTCTCTCTGCTTTGTACCTGTTCGTGTTACCTCTTGTAATGAACACATCAATTAGATGCTGGAAGCTATCTACAACTGGGTCGATAAGGACGATGCGTGTAAGGCGTTTGCACCAACAGCCCACAGTGTCGAGCTTTTCGTTTCAGGGATTCGAACCCAGACCTAACGATTTGAGAGTCCCATAGCCTAAACCACTAGACCATCGATACCATTCTTTCAATGCCCATATTATCGCCAATATTGTGCATGAATAATTATGCAACCAGTAAACTGACCATTGCTTTCATCTTCACAATGCAAATGAATGAATGAATCATGACGTCAAAGACAAATAAAAAGCGGTAAAAGATGAACACACATTGATGCAAAACGAAAATTTCCGCTTTGCGATTTACATATTTTCCCCTATCGATCCATATCAGGGATCGTGTTCAGATATTTCCCCAAGTTTTGCAAGACAGTGAAAGAATATGAATGTCTTACTGCATTTCATGATTTGCAACATGGGCATGTTATATTATCCATTCCATGCAACGCCTCATGACGGAGATATCATCTATTAAAGTTTTTGTCTTCTGAGCATTTATTATTATAACTAACAATTTCGTTCTCATGACACTCGTTTGTACCATTAAGAAACAAAAAAGCTGATTTTATTGAAAAAGCATTTTAGAAACATAGATTGAAGGCAAATGAGAAAAGGAAGATTCACTGATTGAAGGCAAATGAGGAAAAGGGAGATTTACTGATTGAAGGCAAATGAGGAAAAGGGATATTTACTGATTGAAGGCAAATGAGGAAAAGGGAGATTTACTGATTGAAGGCAATTGACGAAAAGGAAGATTTACTGATTGAGGGCAAATGAAGAAAAGGAAGATTTACTAGAAGGTCAGTTTTATTGAAATTCAACTCCGACCACCATAACGGTGATCTGAGGTAGAAGGTCGGAGCAAGATATTTATACTCAAGCCGACCACCATAACGGTGATCTGAGGTAGAAGGTCGGAGCAAGATATTTATACTCAAGCCGACCACCATTGCGATGATCTGAGGTAGTAGAAGGTCGGAGCAAGATATTTATACTCAAGTCGACTACCATTGCTATATCTGAGGTAGAAGGTCGGAGCAAGATATTTATACTCAAGAGCAAAAGTAAGTATACTTTTTAAAGTTGAAATAGCGTTTTCGTAAACAACACAGCCTCGCGTCCGGATATACCATCTGAAAGGAAATTTCAAAAATCTACACTGGAGAAAACAGTTATACGATTAAAGCTGTAGTGACTGTAATAAGACTCATACCTGTAAAATAAAGGTCACCGTTTTAAAACAAATCTTTAAGAGACTGCACGTCACGAGGAAAAGGTCAGACTCGGTGAAAGTAAAGGCGGTGTGAAAAGCAATGGCAAACTACCACACTATGCCGTGTGCCTAGAAAGCAATGGCAAACTACCACACTATGCCGTATGCCTGAAAGCAATGGCAAACTACCACACTATGCCGTGTGCCTAGAAAGCAATGGCAAACTATCGCATTGTGCCGTGTGCCTAGAAAGCAATGGCAAACTACCACACCATGCCGTGTGCCTAGAAAGCAATGGCAAACTACCACACTATGCCGTGTGCCTAGAAAGCAATGGCAAACTACCACACTGTGCCGTGTACCTAGAAAGCAATGGCAAACTACCGCACTATGCCGTATGTCTAGAAAGTAATGACAAACTACCACACTATGCCGTGTGCCTAGAAAGCAATGGTAAACTACCACACTATGCCGTATGCCTAGAAAGCAATGGCAAACTACCACACTATGCCGTGTGTCTAGAAAGTAATGACAAACTACCGCATTGTGCCGTGTGCCTAGAAAGCAATGGCAAAACAACCACACTATGCCGTGTGCCTAGAAAGCAATGGCAAACTATCACACCATGCCGTGTGTCTAGAAAGTAATGACAAACTACCACACTATGCCGTGTGTCTAGAAAGTAATGACAAACTACCACACTGTGCCGTGTGCCTAGAAAGCAATGGCAAACTACCACACTGTGCCGTGTGCCTAGAAAGCAATGGCAAACTACCACACTGTGCCGTGTGCCTAGAAAGCAATGGCAAACTACCACACTATGCCGTGTGCCTAGAAAGCAATGGCAAACTACCACATTGTGCCGTGTGCTTAGAAAGCAATGGCAAACTACCACACTATGCCGTGTGCCTAGAAAGCAATGGCAAACTACCACACTATGCCGTATGCCTAGAAACCAATGGCAAACTACCACACTATGCCGTGTGCCTAGAAAGCAAACTACCACACTATGGCAAAAGCAATGGCAAACTACACCTATGCCGTATGCCTAGAAAGCAATGGCAAACTACTACACTATGCCGTGTGCCTAGAAAGCAATGGCAAACTACCACACTATGCCGTGTGCCTAGAAAGCAATGGCAAACTACCACACTATGCCGTGTGCCTAGAAAAGCAATGGCAAACTACCACACTATGCCGTGTGCCTAGAAAGCAATGGCAAACTACCACACTGTGCCGTGTGTCTAGAAAGTAATGACAAACTACCACACTGTGCCGTATGTCTAGAAAGCAATGGCAAACTACCACACTATGCCGTGTGTCTAGAAAGTAATGACAAACTACCACACTGTGCCGTATGTCTAGAAAGCAATGGCAAACTACCACACTATGCCGTATGCCTAGAAATGCCTGGACTCTTATTCTGATTAAGTAAAGTTCTTTCAATGCCCTAAAGGTCCCTACATCCGGAGCTTATCCCAATTTCTATAGCGTGAAGCGAAGCGGGCGACGGTAATTACCTCCTGCCCACGACGCTGGTCTGACGCAGATGTTTACTCCCCAAGCTAGTGCTTGTACCCATTTGCAACTAGGTAGAGTGGGGGCCGTGCATGTTAAGCGTCTTTTCCAAGGAACAAAACGTCGAACGTGGCTTAGGTAGGATTCAAACTTGGGACCTCATGATCCCCAGTCCAGCAGCCTAACCGCTCGGCCACCGACGCCGCACCGTATTCTGTTTACCCTACGCTCAATTCTGAGACCAAGACTTACTTTGCATGTGGAAACGAGGCTATGACATAGCGCATGTATCTATCTAAGCTCTCGCCTGCTATGACATAGCGCATGTATCTAGCTATCTAAGCTCTCGCCTGCTATGACATAGCGCATGTATCTAGCTATCTAAGCTCTCGCCTGCTATGACATAGCGCATGTATCTAGCTATCTAAGCTCTCGCCTGCTATGACATAGCGCATGTATCTAGCTATCTAAGCTCTCGCCTGCTATGACATAGCGCATGTATCTAGCTATCTAAGCTCTCGCCTGCTATGACATAGCGCATGTATCTAGCTATCTAAGCTCTCGCCTGCTATGACATAGCGCATGTATCTAGCTATCTAAGCTCTCGCCTGCTATGACACGTCATGTCCTGTTTTTAAACATTTTCCTTTTTTTTAAAATTGTGCTTATACACATCCATTAGTTATCAGGATGTAGGCTTCTTTGTGTGAAAGATGTGTGACAATGCTTCTTTGTGTGAAAGATATGTGACAATTCTTCTTTGCTTGAAAGATGTGTGACAATACTTCTTTGTGTGGAAAGATGTGTCACAATGCTTCTTTACGTGAAAGATGTGTGACAATGCTTCTTTGTGTGAAAATGTGTGACAATGCTTCTTTGTGAAAAAGATGTGTGACAACGCTTCTTTGTGTGAAAGATGTGTGGATAATACTTATTTGTGTGAAAGATGTGTGACAATGCTTATTTGTGTGAAAGATGTGTGACAACGCTTCTTTGTGTGAAAGATGTGTGACAATGCTTATTTGTGTAAAGATGTGTGACAATGCTTCTTTGTGTGAAAGATATGTGACAATTCTTCTTTACTTGAAAGATGTGTGACAATACTTCTTTGTGTGAAAGATGTGTCACAATGCTTCTTTGTGAAAGATGTGTGACAATGCTTCTTCGTGTGAAAGATGTGTGACAATGCTTCTTTGTGTGAAAGATGTGTGACAATGCTTCTTGTCCCTAAGATGTGTGACAATGCTTCTTTTGTGAAAGATGTGTGACAAAGCTTTTGTTATTGTAAAGCGCTGTCAAGCACCTTAAAGGGGGGGGAAGGGTGCGGCACCTGGAATGATTTTTTTCGCTTTTGAGTTTAGGATTTTGATTTTAAAATGTACATAAAACTGTCAAAATACAGTTATCCTATATCATTGAAAAGTTTGTAGCGTCCTTGGTTGCAATAGAAAAGGCCGCCATCGTAGATTTTGACCCAATTTTCAAAATCTATCTCCGTCCTTAGTTATGAATAAAATCACTCAAAGTCTGTGCAGGTCGTCTAAAAGTTAAAGCGTCGTTTTTTTTTCTCTCAATATTTTGGATAGTTTTGCTTTAATGAATTTTGAAAATGCTTATATCGTGAATGTACAAAAACGGCGTTTTTATTACAACAAATAATGATTTTTAAAAACTTTACAAAATATAAAAAAACGCCGTAATTGACAAGAGGAACCTTGTGCCAAATATAATACAAATCGTTCAGTAAATGGCGACGCTTCAGACGGGTTTAGTTGTTGTAGCAGCCCCCTTGTCTTTCGATAGCCTCTGACATTATTACTTATATAAATAGGATTATATGTGCACTGTTGTGAAAACACATCGAAATGACCAGTTTTTTGTAGTTTTTTTCCTCTATATCCTATGCTTGTGCGCGTGTTTACATACACACTGACGCGCAACGCCTCTTATATCACACAGCGATGGAGACGCGTCGATCGGTGTCCAGCAAAATAAGGTCAAGTCGTGCGTTGCCACATTTAGCGATTAACCGCCAATACACAGGTTTTTACCGCCATTTCTCAATCAGTAGTAGAAGTAGTACGTCAAAATTTTGATTGTTTTTACCTTTTCCTTGCTTATTAAATATTATATGGACATTTTCCTGCCATGGACTTGTAGATAAATGATCGTTCTATTAAATATTAAGAACAGAAAATCAACTTTTTAAATTATTCCAAGTGCCGCCCCCCTCCATCCATATAGATGGTTAGCCGTATACAAATAACAACTATTTTCTTATTTTTATTAATATCAATTAATACTATTATTATTATTATTATTATTATTATTATTATTATTATTATTATTATTATTATTATTATTATTATTATTATTATTATTATTATTATTATTATTATTATTATTATTATTATTACTATTATTATTATTATTATTATTATTATTATTATTATTATTATTATTATTATTATTTATTATTAGCAGTAGTAGTATTAGTAGTAGTAGTAGTAGTAGTATTAGTATTAGTAGTAGTAGTAGTAGTAGTAATATTATAGTAGTAGTAGTAGTAGTAGTAGTAGTAGTAGTAGTAGTAGTAGTAGTAGTAGTAGTAGTAGTAGTAGTAGTAGTATATTATTATCATCATTATATTACTATTATTATTATTTTTATTATCATTATTATTATTTTTTATCTTTTTTTTTAAATTATTTAATTTTATTATTATTATCATTC
>JAXRKP010001140.1:22500-32500 GCA_037039925.1 Doris montereyensis | reverse complement strand
ACACTACAAAGAAAGCTAATTGTTCTAAATTAGATCTGGAATTCAAATTCCAAGTCACAATATTGCTCTCACCTCGTTCCGACGATAAATATTATTCACCTTCAGCTGGTCTGCAAGAAAACGGACACAAACGATCACGAAATTAAATCGTCTGTGCGAAGAGAGAGACAGGAGAGTGAGAGAGAGAGGGAGACGGAGAGACGAATGCAGGCAAGAGAAGAGAGAAAACGAAAAAGAAAAAAGAAGCTTCAAACTGCACTGTCAGTCTGCGGCCACAGCGTAGTGTTTTGAAGCTGGAGCCCATGAACTTCCACGCGATGGGAAGGACGTAACCCTCTATAATTTTTAATCCCCTTTGCCCCACTTGCTATTTTGAGCATCGGTGCCTGAAGAAGAGAGAGAGAGAGAGAGAGAGAGAGAGAGAGAGAGAGAGAGAGAGAGAGAGAGAGACAAACAAACACACACACAAACACATACACACACACAAACACTCACATACACACACTGGGGGCTAAAAGGAGAGACTGAGGGGAAGGAGATCACATGGGAAATACATCGATATTGTACGCAAAGCCTCGAGACGAAATGGGAAAATACGAAAAGACAAGCAAAGATATACATAAAACGATGAAGAAAAGAAAGAAAAAAATCGTCAAAAATAAGAAGCAAAGCTATACTTGGAACGAGTAAAATAACGAAAATTTGTAAAGAGCTGTGAAAGAAGGAGATAAGCCCTAGGCTTACAACTATACTGTCTCTTCTCCACATTTGAGTATTTTGGATTTATCGTGATCATCAGATCATCATTCAAATTGTTTGGCTTCACAAAAAAGATAAAAATCCTAATTAACCTTCGTTTATATTTTCACAACACCAGGTAAACTCCGTTATTTTTTCAGCTGAGACCTTCTGAAGCTTTTTTTTTGAGCAAGATATTGTCAAAACGAGTTAAAGCGTAGGTAGGAGGCAATAACTGACCAAATGGTGTCGTAAATTAGGGGTTACGTTTGATACAATTCTCCACACATCTTGTTTAACTGTCAAATGTTTTATAAGATTATCAATACATATGTGTTAATGCTTGCAAATATCTAAATGTTCATGGTTATCCAAATGCTCAAAGGTGTTCTTATGTTTACAAATGTCCGAATACTTTCAAATGTTTAATTATTTCAATATGTCCAAATGTTTTCAGATATCCAAATACTTAAATATATCCAAATGCTTAACGATGTACAGATGCATATGGATGTCCAAATGCTTACAGATGTCCGAATGCTTACAGATGCCCAAATGCTTACAGATATACGAATGCTTACAGATGTCCAAATACTTATGGATGTCGAAATGCTTACGGATGTCCAAATACGTACGGATGTCCGAATGCTTACAGATGTCCAAATGCTTACCGATGTCCGAATGCTTACAGATGTCCGAATGCTTACAGACGCTCAAATGCTTACGGATGTCGGAATGCTTGCAGATGTCCAAATGCTTACAGATGTCCAAATGCTTACAGATGTCCAAATGCTTACAGATGTCCAAATGCTTACAGACGTCTAAATGCTTACATATGTCCGAATGCTTACAGATTCCAAATACTTACAGATGTCCGAATGCTTACAGACGTCCAAATACTTACGGATGTCCGAATGCTTTCAGATGTCCAAATACTTACCGATTTCCAAATGCTTACAGATTTCCAAATGCTAACAGACGTCTAAATTCTTACAGATGTCCGAATGCTTACAGATGTCCAAATACTTACGGATGTCCGAATGCTTACAGACATCCAAATACTTATGGATGTCCGAATGCTTACAGATGTCCAAATGCTTACCGATGTCCGAATGCTTACAGATGTCTGAATGCTTACATATGTCCGAATGCTAACAGATGTCTAAATGCTTGCAGATGTCCAAATGCTTACAGATGTCCAAATGCTTACATATGTCCAAATGCTTACAGATGTCCAAATACTTACAGATGTCCAAATGCTTACATATGTCCGAATGCTTTCAGATGTCCATATACTTCAATATGTCCCAATGCTTACAGATAGCCAAATGTTTACAGATGTCCAAATGCTTACAGATGTCGAAATACTTACAGATGTCCAAATGCTTACAGATGTCCGAATGCTTTCAGATGTCCAAATACTTAAATATATCCAAATGCTTACCGATGTACAAATGCATGTTGATGTCCAAATGCTTACAGATGTCCGAATGCTTACAGACGTCCAAATGATTACGGGTGTCGAAATGCTTACAGATGTCCAAATGCAAACGGATGTTCAAATACTTACAGATATTCAAATGCTTAAAGATGTACAAATGCATACGGATGTTCAAATGCTTACAGATGTCCAAATGCTTAGAAATGTCCAAATGCTTACAGATGTCCAAATACTTACAGATGGCCAAATGCTTACAGATGGCCAAATGCTTACAGATGTGGAAATACTTACAGATGTCCAAATACTTACATATGTCCGAATGCTTTCAGATGTCCAAATACTTAAATATATCCAAATGCTTACTGATGTACAAATGCATATGGATGTCCAAATGCTTACAGATGTCCGAATGCTTACAGACGTTCAAATGCTTACGGATGTCGGAATGCTTACGGATGTCCAAATACATACGGATGTTCAAACGCTTACGGATATTCAAATGCTTAATGATGTCTAATAGCATACGGATGTCCAAATGCTTGCAGATGTCCAAATGCTTACGGATGTCCAAATGCATACGGATGTTCTAATGCTTACGGAAGTCCAAATGCTTAGAAATGTCCAAATGCTTACAGACGTCTAAATGCTTACATATGTCCAAATGCTTACAGATGCCCAAATGCTTACAGATGTCCAAATGCTTACAGAAGTCCAAAGGCTTACAGATGTCTAAATGCATACGGATGTTCAAATGCTTACAGATGTCCAAATGCATACGAGTGTTCAAATGTCTACGGATGTCCAAATGCTTAGAAATGTCCAAATGCTTACAGATGTCCAAACGCTTACAGATGTCCAAATGCTTACAGATGTCCAAATGCTTACAGATGTCCAAAGGCTTACAAATGTCCAAATGCTTACAGATGTCCAAATGCTTTCAGATGTCCAAATGCTCAAATATTTTCAATGCTTACGGATGTCCAAATGTTTATGGATGTCCTAATGCTTACAGATGTCCAAATGCTTACAGACGTCCAAATGATTTCATGTCCAAATGCTTACAGATGTCCAAATGATTTCATACCAATGTTCAAACGCTTACGGATATTCAAATGTTTATGATGTCCAAACGCTCACGGATGTCCAAATGCTTGCACGATATCCAAATGCTCATAAATGTCCTAATGCTACGGATGTTCCTAAGGCTCATGGATGTCCTAATGTTCGCAAACATTCTAAGGCTCACAAATGTCCAAATGCTCACAAATGTCCTAAGGCTTACGGATGCCCAAATACTTACAGATGTCCAAGTGAATACAGATGTACAAATGCTTACAGATGTCCAAGTGAATACAGACGTACAAATGCTCATGGGTGTCCAAATGTTCAATGATGTCTATATTCTCAGAAATGTCCAAATACTAACAGATGTCCAAATGATAATTGATATTGAAATGTTTACAGATGTTCAAATGCTCACAGATGTTCAAATTTTAATGTCCAAATCTTCACAGATGTCCAAAAAGCTTACGGATGTCCTAATTGCTCACATATTTTCAAATGCTTACGGATGTCCAAATGTTTCCACGGATGTCTAATGAGATGTGAAGTATCCAATCCACGTAACATCACTGCTGGTCAATGTGGTTGACTGGTATCTCAACAATATCCATGATTTCCATGAAAGTGTGCACACACAGATGACTCTAGCCGTAGAACTTCAGGTTAGTATGTAAGCATCTAAAACAGCCGAGCACGGCTTTTGAAAATACCCCGACAAAAGTAAACGAACTGACATATAGATAGACAAATTGATAGATAAAATGATGGATGGATAAGCAAATCAGGTAGATTGATGTAATATAGATATAAACATAGATAGATAGGCAGACGGGTAGATAGATACATAGATAGATAGATAGATAGGATAGATAGATAGATAGATAGATAGATAGATATATAGATAGATAGATAGATAGATAGATAGATAGATAGATAGATAGATAAGCAGACAGATAGATAGATATATAGATATATAGATAGATAGATAGTTAGATAGATAGATAGATAGATAGATAGAAAGGTAGATAAGGAAATTGAAAACAAAACAATACTACAATTCAACGTCTTTTTGCACATCTGTAGCTGAACCAAAGGCTCCAATACGTTTACTTACTTGAACAAGAGAGAAAAAAGAAAAAGGAGTAAACCAAGCATTTTTGGTGGGTGTTTTTAGCTGATATTAATCTTTGGTGGGTTGCCATGGCGATAAGTTGCATAGATTTTGTTTTATTTTATTTTGCAATCAAAGAAAAAACCCAACAACCCAATAGCAATCCAAGAGCATTATTGGTATAAAAAAAACCAACAACCCAATAGCAATCCAAGAGCATTATTGGTATAAAAAAACCAACAACCCAATAGCAATCAAAGAGCATTATAGGTATAAAAAACCCAACAACCCAATAGCAATACAAGAGCATTATTGGTATAAAAGAAACCAACAACCCAATAGCAATCCAAGAGCATTGTTGGTATTAAAAACCTGGCATCTGTAGACTGCGAGAAAACGAAATTTATACCCACAACTTGAACTTCGTTTACGACATGTGAACAGAAAGAAAGATAAGAGAATAACTTAATCAGTATACAGTGCTAAAACCCAATGTAAAAGACTAAAAGGCAGACCTTTGAGAAAGTGGACAGCAGATACTGATATATAAGAGGCACTAAAGCATAGTAGTTTAATCTTCTCAGATGGAAACAGAACATCTAAGGACAGGATAGCCTAGAGAAAGATTCTTTCGGGCATCTTAACCCATACACTGGAAGATAGAATGGGAACTGATAAAGAAAGAAAGAAAGAAAGAAAGAAAGAAAGAAAGAAAGAAAGAAAGAGAGAAAGAAAAGAATGAAAGAATGTCAGTTTGATCCTTGTGATCTCCAGGTATGGGAAGATGCCAGAACTGAGGTTTGAATCTGGCCAAGGGAATGATCTGCTACTCGGGTTTTGATTTTGCACATTTGAGACGTCACGTCTTGATTCAAGACAGGTAATAAATCTGGCATTCAGTCCTATTGCAGACGGGTTAAAACCGTTAGATCCCATGTACAAAAGTCGTGCTAGTTTCAACAAAATATCTTGAAGCTCAAAGACCGCTGTCCGGGTAAAATTGAAATCCCGATATTCTCGCTAATGGTCGTGTTGTATACTTAAAAAAAACGACACTTTCTCCAGGATAAGTCAAGGTGTCACAAGTCCTTTGACATTTTCATGGATTAGGTGAAAGGGACACCGTTTGAATGTTTTGTTATATTCATTGTAATTTAGCCTGTCCATCATATATATCAATCTCAGTGAACAAAAATAGAAACAGCCGGTGATGAAAGACATGAGGAAGAAAAAGAACAACATTGTTTACATGTCACACGTCAACAATAGCTATTAGTAATCTTGAAGCAAGCAAACAAACGAATGTGCTCCCACACAATCCAGAAAATCAACGGAAGGCAGTTTGGATCCTCTATTACAATACAGATAGTGATCTGAGAAGTAACGATTATCAAAGTAAACAAACCAACGACCAAACTAAAGAAAAACACAAAAAAACCCGAGGACCATATAGCTTAAAGAAAGAAGATGAATAGTACAGAAGAAAAAAGGTAAAAAAAAATTCAATAAAAATGTGTCCGCAGTTTGACAGCCTCTAAAATGGCACAGCTATCGATTACAAATGTCCCAGGCTGTCCTTACTATCACCCACATTGAGAACACAATAGCACGTAACGCAAGACAAATAAAAGAAAAGGAACAAAATACAATCGCCAAAAAAGCAAAACAAGAACAGCCCCGGGCTATAGGCATTCATTCCTTGTTCTGTCCATAGTATGATTGATTGAATGTTAAGTTTAGCACTGCCTTGCACATAAACTGTTTCTGTGTTTGCTTTATTGCAATCATATCCTGTCCCCCAATGTGCCGTTATACACAGTTAAGATATAGACTGTGTCGTGCAATGGATTCGCATTACAATTGTAGTACAGATCACCCCAAACAGCAATGCACGAGTGCTTTGAAATAGGCACACAGTACAGAGGAAGACACCAAACATCATTAGCGATCATAACCTAAAACACGATAAGAAATGCACCAAAACAACACGTCTAGTTCTCTTATCCAAAGATGGAACAAATGACGTTGCTACCAGCACAACTGGAATCATGACAAAACCTAACTGCATTAAAGAACCTAGCACGAGATAGAGACACGTGGAAGTTAGGGACAAAATAAATCCAGAGATGTGATTAGGACCACCATAGCAGCATAGACAGTTTAGGACAAGCATCCCCTTTGACTCAAATGCCTCTATTAGATTAGATGTGCGGTTATTTAAGGGTAAATAAATGCGATAAGCGAAAAGTGATAGGAAAGAAGGTGAAACACTCAACATTGCCTGCTGACAGTCCAGTCAAAGATAGTGCGATGATCTCAAGGTGGTTTCAGTACAGCACAGCCACAGATAGTGCGATGATCTCAAGGTGGTTTCAGTACAGCACAGCCACAGATAGTGCGATGATCTCAAGGTGGTTTCAGTACAGCACAGATAGTGCGATGATCTCAAGGTGGTTTCAGTACAGCACAGCCACAGATAGTGCGATGATCTCAAGGTGGTTTCAGTACAACACAGCCACAAATAGTGCGATGATCTCAAGTGGTTTCAGTACAGCACAGCCACAAATAGTGCGATGATCTCAAGGTGGTTTCAGTACAGCACAGCCACAGATAGTTTCAGTACAGCATAGCCACAAATGTGATCTCAAGGTGGTTTCAGTACAGCACAGCCACAGATAGTGCGATGATCTCAAGGTGGTTTCAGTACAGCATAGCCACAGATAGTGTGCGATGATTCAAGGTGGTTTCCGTATTTCAGGTGGTTTCACAGCACAGCCACAGATAGTGGTTTCAGATGATCGACGATCTCAAGGTGGTTTCAGTACAGCACAGCCACAAATAGTGATGATCTCAAGGTGGTTTCAGTACAGCACAGCCACAGATAGTGCGATGATCTCAAGGTGATTTCAGTACAGCACAGCCACAGATAGTGCGATGATCTCAAGGTGGTTTCAGTACAGCATAGCCACAGATAGTGCGATGATCTCAAGGTGGTTTCAGAACAGCACAGCCACAAATAGTGCGATGATCTCAAGGTGGTTTCAGTACAGCACAGCCACAGATAGTGCGACGATCTCAAGGTGGTTTCACTAGCATAGCCACAGATAGTGCGATGATCTCAAGGTGGTTTCAGTACAGCACAGCCACAGATAGTGCGATGATCTCAAGGTGGTTTCAGTACAGCATAGCCACAGATAGTGCGATGATCTCAAGGTGGTTTCAGTACAGCACAGACACAGATATTGCGATGATCTCAAGGTGGTTTCAGCATAGTGCCACAGATGATCTCAAGGTGGTTTCAGTACAGCACAGCTACAAATAGTTGGTCAGTACAGCACAGCCACAGATAGTAGTGCGATGATCTCAAGCACAGTAGGTTCTCAAGGTGATTTTGGTACAGCACAGATAGTGCGATGATCTCAAGGTGGTTTCAGTACAGCATAGTGCGATGATCTCAAGGTGGTTTCAGTACAGCACAGCCACAGATAGTGCGATGATCTCAAGGTGGTTTCAGTACAGCACAGCCACAGATAGTGCGATGATCTCAAGGTGGTTTCAGCACAGCCACAGATAGTGCGATGATCTCAGGTGGTTTCAGTACAGCACAGCCACAGATAGCTCAAGGTGGTTTCAGTACAGCATAGCCACAGATAGTGACGATGATCTCAAGGTGGTTTCAGTACAGCATAGCCACAGATAGTGCGATGATCTCAAGGTGGTTTCAGTACAGCACAGCCACAAAGTGCGATGATCTCAAGGTGGTTTCAGTACAGCATAGCCACAGATATTAGGATCTCAAGGTGGTTTCAGTACAGCAAAGCCACAGATAGTGCGATGATCTCAAGGTGGTTTTGGTACAGCATAGCCACAGATAGTGCGATGATTTCAAGGTGGTTTTTTGCATAATGCCACAGCCACAGATAGTGCGATGATCTCAAGGTGGTTTCAGTACAGCATAAGCCACAGATAGTGCGATGATCTCAAGGTGGTTTCCAGTACAGCACAGCCACAGATAGTGCGATGATCTCAAGGTGGTTTGTGATAGTTGATCAAGGTGGTTTCAGTACAGCACAGCCACAGATAGTGCGATGATCTCAAAGTGGTTTCAGTACAGCACAGCCACAGATAGTGCGATGATCTCAAAGGTAGGTGATCTCAAGGTGGTTTCCAGTACAGCATAGCCACAGATAGTGATGATCTCAAGGTGGTTTCAGTACAGCAAACAACGGCCTGACACAGCCAGATGCATAGTTGTCATGGTTAGTATACACCGAGGTGGTGAGACGATTGATTGTCATTTACAGGTCATCAACGTAAGTGGTCATTTCTCATCTTTTTGCTTCAGATTTTCGGTAGAGCTTTTAGTGAAATGTTGAACTTTGATGTGTGTGACCTACGAGTTACCGACTAGTAGAGCTTTTAGTCAAATGTTGAACTTTGGTGTGTGTGACCTATGAGTTACCCACTAGTAAAGCTTTTAGTGAAATGTTGAACGTTGGTGTGTGTGACCTATGAGTTATCCACTAGTGGAGCTTTTAGTGAAATGTTGAACGTTGGTGTGTGTGACCTATGAGTTACCGAGTAGTGAAGTTTTTAGTCAAATGTTGAACCTTGGTGTGTGTGTGACCTACGAGTTGCCCACTAGTAAAGCTTTTCAGTGAAATGTTGAACCTTGGTGTATGTGACCTACGAGTTGCCCACTAATGAAGCTTTTAGTCAAATGTTGAACCTTGGTGTGCGTGTGTGACCTACGAGTTGCCCACTAGTAAAGCTTTTAGTGAAATGTTGAACGTTGGTGTGTCTGACCTACGAGTTACCCACTAGTGAAGCTTTTAGTCAAATGTTGAACGTTGGTGTGTGTGGCCTATGACTGGCCAAATAGTGAAGCTTTTCAAGGTCGTCCACATGTCTTGGACATTTGTATAATCTTTCATAGGCTTATTCTTATATTAATTCAGCGTCGTTGAAGACTCCCAACTTTGAAACTATACCGCCTAGAAAGTAAAACTTAGTAACAACATGAAAATTATCCTTGCAAAAACAGACATTTCGCAAGAAAAGTGATTTTTTTTAAAACATGTTGTTTTTTTGTATCCCCTTACGCTCATTTCTATTAAAACACCTCAAACGCCCATCCCTACAATTTAATACCATGACGTTCTCAATATCAGATTACAATGTTCAACACAAACTCAAATTAAGACAATTTAATTTTCTGAATTAAAATCAAAATGTAGCTTTAAAAAACGTAGATCTAGATCTATCAACATTGTCATGGTATTAAATTGTAGGGATGAGCAGTGATGGAAACCCTTTTCACGGAAAAGGGATGGAGAGACGAAAGGACACTGAGTAAAATACAATGCTCCCAGCAAACTCTAGAAACGATGTATTATCAACAGGTTCATTGACAAATTCGTGAAGACTGGTTATTCCTACAGACGGAATGGTAGTGGAAGACCATGTTATTCCTACAGACGGAATGGAAGACCATGTTATTCCTACAGACGGAATGGCAGTGGAAGACCATGTTATTCCTACAGACGGAATGGCAGTGGACGACCATAAGTTATGGCACCACCATGTTATTCCTACAGACGGAATGGCAGTGACCATGTTATTCCTACAGACGGAATGGTAGTGGACGA
>JAXRKP010001140.1:0-17500 GCA_037039925.1 Doris montereyensis | reverse complement strand
TGATTGCCTGTTGTACATGATTACCTGTTGTACATGATTACCTGTTGTACATGATGGCCTGTTGTGTAGCATTACCTGTTGTACATGATTACCTGTTGTATAGCATTACATGTTGTATATGATTGCCTGTTGTACACGATTACCTGTTGTACACGATTACCTGTTGTACATGATTACCTGTTGTACATGATTACCTGTTGTACATGATCACCTGTTGTACATGATTACCTGTTGTACATGATTACCTGTTGTACATGATTACCTGTTGTACATGATTGCCTGTTGTACATGATTACCTGTTGTACATGATGGCCTGTTGTATAGCATTACTTGTTGTACACGATTAACTGTTGTACACGATTACCTGTTGTACACGATTACCTGTTGTACACGATTACCTGTTGTACATGATTACCTGTTGTACATGATTATCTGTTGTACATGATTACCTGTTGTACATGATTACCTGTTGTACCTGATTACCAGCTGTATATGATTACCTGTTGTACATGATTGCCTGTTGGGTATTCATTATTTTGTACTTGGAGTTTGTTCCATTTACTCGTTCTTTATAGATTTAGAGAAGATTGTGGGTCTTTTTCTGGCTCTAGTCTATTGTAGTTTTAGTCTTTGGAGATTGTGTACGAGGCTGCAAGGCGGTGTTTTATGATCGTAATTGCCGCTGACAAATCGTGTTACTCTTCTTTGCACATGTTCCAGCTTGGTCATTGTTTGTCTTATTGTGTGTGAGTCCCAACACAGTGCTGCTATTTTCTAAACATCAGCAACAAGGAGATGTGATGGACATGCCTGGAAGTTTTCATCATTATTGTTACCTGTTATCCCGAGTCTTGCTGTCTGTGCTCACATAAAGAGACTAACATAAAAGTTTTTTTTAAATAGTACAGAACACACCACCTCCATATTAGGAAGAAAACAAAGAAGGAAAAACATGAACTGAACAAAACATATTGAGAATTTGAGCCTTCTCTCCTAGATGTAAACCATACAATGAGCCGTTCTCTCTTAGATGTAAACCAAACAATGAGTCGTTCTCTCTTAGATGTAAACCAAACAATGAGTCGTTCTGTCCTAGATGTAAACCAAACAATAAGCCGTTCTCTCCTAGATGTAAACCATACAATGAGTCGTTCTCTCCTAGATGTAAACCAAACAATAAGCCGTTCTCTCCTAGATGTAAACCAAACAATGAGCCGTTCTCTCTTAGATGTAAACCAAACAATAAGCCGTTCTCTCCTAGCTGTAAACCAAACAATGAGCCGTTCTCTCCTAGCTGTAAACCAAACAATGAGCCGTTCTCTCCTAGATGTAAACCAAACAATGAGCCGTTCTCTCCTAGATGTAAACCAAACAATGAGCCGTTCTCTCCTAGATGTAAACCAAACAATGAGCCGTTCTCTCCTAGATGTAAACCATAAAGTGCCATACTAGATCCTACGTCCGGTGACCAGCTTGTCTTTGTAAAAGCTTCAGTAAAGAAAGAACGCAAAGTTCCTTCAAGGCCATTACGGCCCATAGAGCCTGAGCTTATCTTGGTTCATATAGTGTCAAGCGGAACAGGTGGTAATAATCACGTTCTGGACAGGGCGCTAGTCTGACGCAGGTTTTTTCTCCCAAATTAATGCTAGTACCCATTTGCACCTGGATAAAGTAGGGAAAATGTGTGTTTAGTATCTTTCCCTAAGAAACACAACATCAGGTCTAGTTTGCTAGGATTCCTACCCGGGGCCTCATGATCCTTTGTCCGTCAACCTCAACATTTCGCCACCGATGCCACAATGTGTAAATGTTAGCAGACGACACAATGTGTAAATGTTAGCAGAAGACACAATGTGTAAATGTTAGCAGACAACACAATGTGTACATGTTAGCAGACGACACAATCTGTAAATGTTAGCAGACGACACAATGTGTAAATGGTTAGCAGACGACACAATGTGTACAGGTTAGCAGACGACACAATGTGTACATGTTAGCAGACGACACAATGTGTACATGTTAGCAGACGACACAATGTGTAACATGTTAGCAGATAACACAATGTAAATGTTAGCAGATGACACAATGTGTACAGGTTAGCAGACGACACAATGTGTACAGGTTAGCAGACGACACAATGTGTAAATGTTAGCAGACGACACAATGTGTACAGGTTAGCAGACGACACAATGTGTACATGTTAGCAGACGACACAATGTGTAAATGTTAGCAGACGACACAATGTGTACATGTTAACAGACGACACAATGTGTAAATGTTAGCAGACGACACAATGTGTACGTTAGCAGACGACACAATGTGTAAATGTTAGCAGACGACACAATGTGTACATGTTAGCAGACAACACAATGTGTACATGTTAGCAGACGACACAATGTGTACATGTTAGCAGATGACACAATGTGTACATGTTAGCAGACGACACAATGTGTAAATGTTAACAGACGACACAATGTGTACATGTTAGCAGACGACACAATGTGTAAATGTTAGCAGACGACACAATGTGTAAATGTTAGCAGACGACACAATGTGTAAATGTTAGCAGACGACACAATGTGTAAATGTTAGCAGACGACACAATGTGTAAATGTTGGCAGACGACACAATGTGTAAATGTTAGCAGACAACACAATGTGTACATGTTAGCAGATGACACAATGTGTACAGGTTAACAGACGACACAATGTGTACATGTTAGCAGACGACACAATCTATAAATGTTAGCAGACGACACAATGTGTACATGTTAGCAGACGACACAATGTGTAAATGTTAGCAGACGACACAATGTGTACAGGTTAGCAGACGACACAATGTGTACATGTTAGCAGACGACACAATGTGTACATGTTAGCAGACGACACAATGTGTAAATGTTAGCAGACGACACAATGTGTACATGTTAGCAGACGACACAATGTGTACATGTTAGCAGACGACACAATGTGTACATGTTAGCAGACGACACAATCTCAATAATTTGTATTGGTTTTTGTTTTCAATAAGAAAAAGATCTGCATTGCATATTCATTAATTTTGTTTTCCAATGTAGTCCTTGATCGAGAGATAAGGTGTCGGCATCTCAGCCAAAAAGGTCGTGAAAACCCCGACAGGCTGAAACAATGATCGAGTGTTTCGGGTTCAATCCACTCCCTTGGCCCAGGCAGATGGATCGACGCCGGAGAAGGACACTGAGAAGGAGGTCCCGTGTGCAGATAACACTGCACTGTGCGCACTTGCCAAACTTGTGGTTAAAAAATGCTTTCATTACCTATTGTCATCTACCGACTTGAGAAACAAGTTAACATGGGAGATAATAAGGAAATGGGAACTGTCTTTCTTTTCAAAGATTTACCTTCCTTTGAAACGGACGCGCGGATGTGTTAGTTGGTCTCTATATGTAACTATATGTGTGGGTGGGGGGGCGTTGACGTATATTACAATGCCTGTATCATCATGTGTGTATTATTATTTGTGTATGCATGTATATGTGAGTGTATATTTGTACGTATCTATGTGAGTGTCTACCTTTGTGTATGTATGTGAATGTGTGTGTGTGTGTGTATAATAAATTATATATATGTCACTATTTTAGTAAAGACTCTTTCACGACAAGATATCGTTACTTCCGTCTATGTCCGTGACTCTCCCTCAAAAGTACAGGGAAGACGATGGTCTCGGGGTAAGGTGTCTGCTTCTCTACCACAAAGTTGCCGGTTCGTGCCCCCTACAGGTTGAAACATTGTAACATGAGAATGATATCGTTATCGCTGAGGAAAGTTATTGTGAAATGTACAAGCAAAAGACAAAACGCTACAAATTAAAAACAAAGGCCAAAAATAAAAATTTTCACATAAAAAAAAAGAAACAAAGAAAAGATGAGACAAGGAAAAATGAAAGAAGAGAAAAAAAATTCCTCCCGGCTTTTGTGTCATTGCAACTTGGGGAGGAGGGGGAGGGGGAGGGCTTGGTAGTCAAGACGCCAGGTGATAGTTTTTCAACCAAAATGTCGTGGGTTCAAGCCCCATTAACGGCTGACAAATTATCTAGAGTTGAGCCTACCTCCCTGGTCAAAGTAGATGGATCGACGCCTAGTCCCATCGATCGGAGACAGACGATAGAAAGAAGGTCCCGTGGGTAGATCGCATACTCAGTGCACGTTAAAGATCCCTTGGCTGTTTTCATGGGCAGTCAGGGCAAAATTAAAAATACTATCTTAAACCCCGAGATCCCCTTAGTGGTGGATGTGGGTAAATCAAATCAAAACCAAATCATTGCAACTTACCCCGTCGACCAAATGCTGTGTGAACTCACCTGAAATAGGAAACGGCGAAGGGAAAGCCATGTGAAGGAATCCTCTTGTTCGCCCTTGGTGGTCATAGACGACTATAGTCGTAATGATAATAATAATAATAATAATAATAATTAATAATAATAATAATAATAATAATAATAATAATAATTAATAATAATAATAATAATAATAATAATTAATGATGATAATAATAATAATAATAATAATTAATGATGATAATAATAATAATAATAATAATGATAATAATAATAATAATAATAATAATAATGATAATAATAATAATAATAATAATAATAATAATAATAATAATAATAATAATAATAATAATAAATAATGATAATAATAATAATAATAATAATAATAATAATAATAATAATAATAATAAATAATAATAATAATAATAATAATAAATAATAATAATAATAATAATAATAATAATAATAATGATAATAATAATAATAATATAATAATAATAATAATAATAATAATAATAATAATAATAATAATAATAATAATAATAAATAATAATAATAATAATAATAATAATAATAATAATAATAATAATAATAATAATAATAATAATAATAATAACAATAATAATAATAATAATAATAATAATAATATAATAATTATAATAATTAATAAAAATAATAATAATAATAATAATAATAATAATAATAATAATAATAATAATAATAATAATAATAATAATAATAATAATAATAATAATAATAATAATAATAATAATAATAATAATAATAATAATAATAATAATAATAATAATAATAATAATAATAATAATAATAATAATAATAATAATAATAATAATAATAATAATAATAATAATAATAATAATAATAATAAAATAATAATAATAATAATAATAATAATAATAATAATAATAATAATAATAATAATAATAATAATAATAATAATAATAATAAAAATAAATAATAATAATAAATTGTGTAATAATAATAATAAT
Source organism: Doris montereyensis (assembly GCA_037039925.1). Taxonomy (NCBI): domain Eukaryota; kingdom Metazoa; phylum Mollusca; class Gastropoda; order Nudibranchia; family Dorididae; genus Doris; species Doris montereyensis. Next base: position 12,176 of record JAXRKP010001140.1, on the reverse strand, counting down.
AATAATGGGAATAATTAATGTAATAATTATACTAAAATAATAATAATAATAATAATGGAATAATAATATTAATAATAATACTAATAATAATAATAATAATAATAATAATAATAATAATAATAATAATAATAATAATAATAATAATAATAATAATTGGCAATAATAATGGGAATAATTTGTAATAATAATAAAAAATACGGATAATAATAATAATAATCTTGACATAAATAATAATTTGTGTTAATAATAATAATAATAATAATAATAATAATAATAATAATGGTAATAATAATAATAATACGGATATAATAATAATAATCTAGAATTCATTTAAATACGGATATGGAAATCTTGTCTTCAGCTTGTGCAGAGACATTAAATACGGATATGTGAAATTGTGTGTCTTGACATTTTGTCTTGGAAAAACGGATATGGGAATGGTGTGTCTTGGCACTAAACGGGAAATACGGATATGGGATATGGAAATTGTGTCTTGGCACTAAACGGGAATGGTTTGTCTTGGAAAAAAATACGGATATGGAAATTGTGTGTCTTGACATTAAATACGGATATGGGAATGGTGTGTCTTGACATTAAATACGGATATGGAAATTGTGTGTCTTGACACTAAATACGGATATGGGAATGGTGTGTCTTGAAAAAAATACGGATATGGAAATGGTGTGTCTTGACACTAAATACGGATATGGGAATTGTGTCTTGGACATTAAATACGGATATGGAAATGGTGTGTCTTGACATTAAATACGGATATGGGAATGAAGTGTCTTGACAAAAATACGGATATGGAAATGGTGTGTCTTGACATTAAATGGACTATGTGAAAGGTGTGTCTTGACATTAAATACGGATATGGAAATGAAGTATGTCTTGACATTAAATACGGATATGGAATGGTGTGTCTTGACATTAAATACGGATATGGAAATGGTGTGTCTTGACATTAAATACGGATATGTGAATGGTGTGTCTTGACATTAAATACGGATATGGAAATGGTGTGTCTTGACATTAAATACGGATATGGAAATGGTGTGTCTTGACATTAAATACGGATATGGAAATGGTGTGTCTTGACATTAAATACGGATATGGGAATGGTGTGTCTAGACATTAAATACGGATATGGTGGTGTGTCTTGACATTAAATACGGATATGGAAATGATGGTGTGTCTTGACATTAAATACTGATATGGGAATGGTGTGTCTTGACATTAAATACGGATATGGAAATGGTGTGTCTAGACATTAAATACGGATATGGGAATGGTGTGTCTTGACATTAAATACGGATATGGAAATGGTGTGTCTTGACATTAAATACGGATATGTGAATGGTGTGTCTTGACATGAAATACGGATATGGGAATGGTGTGTCTTGACATGAAATACGGATATGGAAATGGTGTGTCTAGACACTAAATACGGATATGGGAATGGTGTGTCTTGACATTAAATACGGATATGGGAAAGGTGTGTCTTGACATTAAATACGAATATGGACATGATGGTATGTCTTGACATTAAATACGGATATGTGAATGGTGTGTCTAGACACTAAATACGGATATGTGAAAGGTGTGTCTTGACATTAAATACGGATATGGACATGATGGTATGTCTTGACATTAAATACGGATATGTGAATGGTGTGTCTGGATATTAAATACGGATATGGACATGATGGTATGTCTTGACATTAAATACGGATATGTGAATGGTGTGTCTTGACATTAAATACGGATATGTGAATGGTGTGTCTTGACATTAAATACGGATATGTGAATGGTGTGTCTTGACATTAAATACGGATATGTGAATGGTGTGTCTTGACATTAAATACGGATATGTGAATGGTGTATGTCTTGACATTAAATACGGATATGTGAATGGTGTGTCTTGACATTAAATACGGATATGTGAATGGTGTGTCTTGACATGAAATACGGATATGGGAATGGTGTGTCTTGACATGAAATACGGATATGTGAACGGTGTGTCTGGATATTAAATACGGATATGGGAATGGTGTGTCTAAACACTAAATACGGATATGGGAATGGTGTGTCTAGACACTCAATACTTATATGGGAATGGTGTGTCTAGACACTCAATACGGATATGTGAATGGTGTGTCTAGACACTGGCAGGTCTTTGTCCGTGTGGAACTGTCTGTTCTTTGTTGTTGTTCTTTTATTCGCCTTGTCTCAAAGTTGGTCACATCAGATTTCACCATGAGCCGCCACGGGTGTTGATTCTGATCAGCTTTCTCCGAGGGATTTGCGTCAGGAAAAATATAGAAGAAGGACATTATACTTATAGCACCTCACCTTTAAACTGCCAACCCAATGCTTTGTCCACCATTGCCCCTGTCCCTCCCATTTCCCTTCAATAACCCACCCTCCAGAAAACAAAACAATACCAACCCCGATTGGATTAATTGACATTTACCCAATGCACCGTAAGTGATGATGTGAGGGTATTTTAAGAAAGAGGAAACAGCTAGCAAGATAAAACAGATGTAAAAGAATGAAAGGAAAGAAGATACGTATGTCCTCCCAACAGCGCGCACCACCGCCCACAAAAAAAACCCACAACGACAACAACAATTAATGTCGTACAAACAATAAGACAACACAAAAACAGCCTCAAAACGACAACAAAAACTACGACAAACTTATCATACAATCAATAAGCCCCCCCCCCCCCATAAAACAGCATCAAAACACCAACAATATCAACAATAATAAATAAAATAATAACTAACGATACCACTGACAATCACCTTATTCCCCCTTTTCCACTAAGTTCAATATCATTAATCAATAATATTAACAGAATAAATAAGAACAGTAACTCAAATGTGATTTCATCATTACACAATGACGTTTTTATTTCAAATTCAGGTGGAAACGATAATAAAAGTATATAAATAGAAAAATAACCGACAAGAAGTGAATCATTACAGAACATGGGTGCCATCTTGGACTTTGGTCGGCATTACGCCTTTATACTCTAATAGCTAGGTTGTAACCCTAGATTACAAGACTTCTAACTAGGCTAGAGGGACGTCGGTGGCCGAGGGGTTAGGCTGTTGGACTTGTGGGATCATGGGGCCCCGCGTTGCAATCCTAGCCAAGCTAGGCCCGACTCTGAGTTTCGTGGCAAACACACTGACTGAACACCTAGTTCCCCCTTCCACCCACGTGCAAATGGACACACGCACTTATTTGCTTGGGAGTGGAAAAAACCCTCCCTCAGACTAGTGCCCTGACTAGGAGGTGAATAGTATCACCTTTTCCGGTTCACGCTATAGAAACCGAGATAAGCACCGCTTTTATGGGACTTCATGGTCTTGAAGGAACTAGGCTTGACCTACTTTCGAGAAAACTCACATCAAACATTAATTCACTATCCGCGTGTCTTTAAATAAAATAAAAAAGACCAGAGAATATCCAATCAAAATCGACACTTGCTTTGTTCTTATAAAATCCATTTACATGAATGAGATAATATAATATTTCCTTTAAAATGATGTGTGTATGCGCTTTGTACATAATAAACATGTTACAGACTCAGATCATACACAGGTGCGTGTGTGTGTGTGTGTGTGTGTGTGTGTGTGTTGTTGTTTTTAATAACACTTTTACATTCCTGCTTGTTAAGTTGTGTGTTCCTCAATGAAGTGAATCAGAGATAATGCGTGCATACGTAGTTGTGTGCAGGTGTACGTGTTCATCCCACCCCTCCCCTTCTTTAGCACTGGCCATGACCTAATTATCATTGAAATCAAAAGATTTTCCTTCGAAGCAAAATCCGGCCAAGATGTGGACAGCGGCGTTTGAGAAATCACCGCCAGGACACTAAGCCAACGACTCCTAGATCTAAGTGGTTTGGAAATGTCAATCTAATAGTTGAAATCTGATGGATTCGCCTTATTGCCATTTGAATAAGAAATCACTCTTATTCTAAAAGGTAAACACGGTGAGTCACGAAGAATTTCTACGATTGAAGGTTAGAATGGGGCATGTTTACATGTTTGGGTGTCTTGTCTGGGTTGGGGGGAGGAGTGGTTGCTTCAAGTACGTTCAGTCAATGGGACCACGAAAGCGTGATTTCTTCTCCCAGTCTTTGTACAAATCTGTTGAACACGATGGATATTCATTGTTTATTCACTACATTTCATAATAATATATGGATAATAGATGGATAGTAAATGGATATTGAATTGAACCTCATGAATGAATATGGAATTCCGGAAATACAAGTATTTTCATCATCTATATTTTTCTTTTATTCTTTCTCGTAATAATTTTTTCAGTTTTGTTATGTTTTGAATATTTGTTGACATGTAAATGTATTAAAATTTGAATAAAAGCTACCTTTCCACCGACAACACAAAATTAAATTCATTGCCAAACAAAATGAAGTACAACATGTCAGGGTTTCGGAGGAAATTCGACTTAGAAATTGACCTTTCAAATAGGCGGGTGAGTAAATTTATCAGCCTAAGTAAGATGGCTTTCCATTGATGAATTTCAAGTGCACGATCTCACTGACAGAGAGAGAGAGAGAGAGAGAGAGAGAGAGAGAGAGAGAGAGAGAGAGAGAGAGAGAGAGAGAGAGAGAGAGAGAGAGACAGACAGACAGACAGACAGACAGACAGACAGACAGACAGACAGATAGACAGACAGACAGAGACAGAGAGACACAGAGAGAAAAATTCAGGCATAGGCTCTCTCTCTCTCTCTCTCTCTCTCTCTCTCTCTCTCTCTCTCTCTCTCTCTCTCTCTCTCTCTCTCTCTCTCTCTCTCTCTCTCTCTTCTCTCTCTCTCTCTCTCTCTCTCTCTTTCTCTCTCTCTCTCTCTCTCTCTCTCTCTCTCTCTCTCTCTCTCTCTCTCTCTCTCTCTCTCTCTCTCTCTCTCTCTCTCTCTCTCTCTCTCTCTCTCTCTCTCTCTCTCTCTCTCGTTCTCTCTCTCTCTTCTCTCTCTTGTTTTTTTCTCGCTCTTCCTCCAAGACACTCTCTCTCCTCTCAATCCTCTGTCTATCTCTCTCTCTCTCTCTCTCTCTTTTTTTTTTTTCTTTGTTTTTTTCTCGCTCTCTCCTCTTTCAAGACACTCTCCTCCTCCTTCACTATCCTCTCCGTTCATCAAACCCTCTCCTTTGGTTTTCTCTCTTGTCCCATTCCTGGGGTGCCACCCTCCTCATCTCCATCTTTTTTCCGCATCACTGAATTTCTATTTAGCAGTTTACAAATAGACGAAACACAAGAGTAAATGTGTTAGTAGGAAGCGCCCAACGGGCTGCTGTTCACTATGCTCCCTGAAAGTTGAGAACAAAACATATCAACGACACCAACTATTTGCATGAATATACGCAAAACCAATAGACAAGAGAAAATCATTAAAAACCAACAACAACAACAACATTGAAGACAACGACAACGACAACCACACTAACAACATCACCATCAACATCACCAACAACAACAACAATGGGAAAGGAAGTCCAGCAACTATAGACTTTGGTCAGATGTGACTTTGATGGGAGTTTTATTTCTTTCATCTCGTGAGCATTATCGTCGTTTTCTTTTATCATTATCAAAGATTGAACTCATATCAATAGACGATGGAGACAACATGAAAAAAGATAGAAAAATGAATCAGAAATTTTGAAATTTATGATAATATTGATATTAATTTTATGTACAATTTAAAGAAGATGATTTCAGGATTCATAAAGTCGATATTCATAAGGTTAGATACATTCTGTATGAAATCGCCGTGTTGCTACATTACGTCACTCTTATCGTCGTCATCATCAATTTATTGTTACACTTATAAGTTTATAGTTCAGTAAAATACAAAGTGAAATTGTAAAGTTCAAGACATAGCAGACATTTTCCACAGTCAATCCATATTAGTATTATGTTCATACTTATTTTTAAATAATATTATAACGTTATTTAAGTTGATATCAGAATATTGTTGTAAAACCATTGGTATGTTAGATTAGTAAGTATTGTCTACACTTAGATTTGAACGTAAGAAAATGTGGAGTAGAAGGAGTGGTGGCTGTTCTAGGCACGTGGCATAATGTGACAGCTTGCAATTGCTTTCCCCACCACCTTTAATGTCACCGAGTCTCAATAGGTTCTAGGCCTAGCTACTCATTTCGTTGCTGGGTCACCAGTACGGCCATACAAGATATTTGCCCGGCCTGGGAATCGAAGTCAGATCCCCTAAATAGTTGTCAGACGCTCTACCGGCTGAACTACCGGTGCCTTTGCAAAGTTCGTGTTCAAGTACATGAGATATACTCAAAGTGAGGGGAGCGTTGAATGTAGTCACGAATGCCAACGGTTCCGTCTGATCATTGGACGTCGATTGCCATAGACACGAGGACGACCCTCAGTTGTTGTGGGTTGATCTTCGCTTTGATTCTCAGTCGAGTGCACTATCATCACTTAGACCAGAAACACGTAGCAAAGTAGCTATAAATTTTACCTTATAAGTATGATACATCCTGGGTAATACCAAGTATTATTCGATCGAGTCAGTATTCGAGACTGAGGCTACACGGGTAGGCTGTGAGCGATAGGCTTACTATTCAAACTTTTAAAATCGAAAGCATGTTACGATGGCGGCTTAATTGAGTGAAATATATACTCAATGATCTAGAATCTACAAGCAAAACATGTTTGCTCTTAGAGGCCTGGCAACATGCAAAATATGTTTGCTCTTAGTGGCCTGGCAACATGCAAAATATGTTTGCTCTTAGTGGCCTGGCAACATGCAAAATATGGCTGCTCTTAGTGGCCTGGCAACATGCAAAATATGTTTGCTGGCAACATGCAAAATATGGCCTGGCAAACATGCAAAATATGGCTGCTCTTACTGGCCTGGCAACATGTAAAATATGTTGCTCTTAGTGACCTGGCAACATGCAAAATATGTTTGCTCTTAGTGGCCTGGCAACATGCAAAATATGTATGCTCTTAGTGGCCTGGCAACATGTAAAATATGGAGGCCTGGCAACATGCAAAATATGGCTACATGCAAATGCAAAATATGTTTGCCCTTAGAGGCCTGGCAACATGCAAAATATGTATTCTCTTAGAGGCCTGGCAACATGCAAAATATGTATGCTCTTAGTGGCTTGGCAACTTGCAAAATATGTTTGCTCTTAGTGCCTTAGCAACATGCAAAATATGTTTGCTCTTAGTGCCTGGCAACATGCAAAATATGCAAAAACATGCAAAATATGTTTGCTTAGAGTTGCAAAATATGCCTGGCAACATGCAAAACATATGTTTGCCCTTAGTGGCCTGGCAACATGCAAAATATGTTTGCCCTTAGTGGCCTGGCAACATGCAAAATATGTTTGCCCTTAGTGGCCTGGCAACATGCAAAATATGTTTGCTCTTAGAGGCCTGGCAACATGCAAAATATGTTTGCCTTAGAGGCCTGGCAACATGCAAAATATGTTTGCTCTTAGTGGCCTGGCAACATGCAAAATATGTTTGCTCTTAGGTGGCCTGGCAACATGCAAAATATGGCTACTCTTAGAGGCCTGGCAACATTATGGTTACTCTTAGAGGCCTGGCAAAAATATGGCTATCTCTTATGCAAAAAAATATGTTTACTAGTGACTTGGCAACATGCAAAATATGGCTACTCTTAGATGCAAAATATGTATGCTCTTATGGCCTGGCAACATGCAAAATATGTTACTGCTGGCAACATGCAAAATAGACTCTCAGAGGCCTGGCAACATGCAAAATGCAAAACATGCAAAATATGTTTGCTCTTAGTGGCTGGCAACATGCAAAATATGGTTTGCTCTTAGAGGCCTGGCAGCATGCAAAAAAATATGTTTGCTCTTAGTGGCCTGGCAACATGCAAAATATGTTTACTCTTAGTGGTCTGGCAACATGCAAAATATGGTTACTCTTAGAGGCCTGCATGCAAAATATGGTTATTCTTAGAGGCCTGGCAGCAGAGCCTTGACGAACAAAGAACGACCAACTCATAATTATACAATAGATAGATTATATTTATATTATTATTGTCGTTCACCTACTTCATGCTTGTTTGTACACATGTTTACACACACACACACACACACACACACACAGAAGCCGATATATTATCTGGGGGAGGGGATGTTCTTATATTCATTGTTTCCTTGTCTTAAGAATCTTTAAAACAAAGAAAGCCAAAATCAAAATATTTTTTTAATGAGAGAACCTCCCCCCCCCCCCCCCCTCCTCAATAATTCACCGAATAGATTGAAATATTACCCAATTGACGTGCCTATATCTCCTTTGCACACCCACTTTCCCACAAACTTTTTTTCAGACTTCCTCAAGAAACCCTATATCATCCTTGAACATCCAATATCCCACAAAAGCGTTAAACGATGTCCCAAGACACCGTATATCTCACCAAAACATCCAATAGCCCACAAAAGCGTTAAACGATGTCCCAAGACACCGTATATCTCACCAAAACATCCAATAGCCCACCGAAAAGAATCACTTCAAGAGAACGAAAGAAGAGAAGGACTTCCACATGAATGAAGTTGTTAAGAACACAATTTAATTAAATTGAATTCATTTGTCCACGAACTAAAATTAATTCGATATCTTAAATCTAGGACTAATAAAATTAGATCTACAATAATGCAACAATGCCGTAATTTGTAATTAAAGTGAGTAATGTTGTCATGGCAACGAAGCCACTTAACGGGGAAAGAAGGTTGTTGTCATGAATATACTATGGCATGGGAACATATGTCTTTAATAATATGATCAGGTACACGAAACGATATTGTATTGTGATTATTTATTCATTTATTTATTTTATTTTGGGTGGACAGTGTGAGAGACTAGCACCTATCATCATTTTCTTAGAAAATGCCACATGGCAACCGGTTTCTAAGTGACGTCATCATTTGATTCCAGTGGGTTGATTCGGTACCGGAAGTGTTGGCGCCAACGATCACGTGACCCAGAGATGGCGTCTTGCTCTCTGTATGATACTCGGCTACAGTGATACGCAGTTGGACCGTCTGGAGAAAGGAGTCAAGGTTAGACACTGTGTCAATTTGCAATGTCAGTTGGAGAAAGGAGTCAAGGTTAGACACTGTGTCAATTTGCAATGTCAGTTGGAGAAAGGAGTCAAGGTTAGACACTGTGTCAATTTGCAATGTCAGCTGGAGAAAGGAGTCAAGGTTAGACACTGTGTCAATTTGCAATGTCAGTTGGAGAAAGGAGTCAGCTTGAGAAAGGAGTCAAGGTTAGATACTGTATCAAGTTGCAATGTCAACTGAGAAAGGAGTCAAGGTTAGACACTGTGTCAATTTGCAGTTGGAAAAGGAGTCATCAGTTGGAGAAAGGAGTCAAGGTTAGACACTGTGTCAATTTGCAATGTCAGTTGGAGAAAGGAGTCAAGGTTAGACACTGTATCAAGTTGCAATGTCAACTGGAGAAAGGAGTCAAGGTTAGACACTGTATCAAGTTGCAATGTCAACTGGAGAAAGGAGTCAAGGTTAGACACTGTATCAAGTTGCAATGTCAGCTGGAGAAAGGAGTCAAGGTTAGACACTGTGTCAATTTGCAATGTCAGCTGGAGAAAGGAGAGTCAAGGTTAGGCACTGTGTCAATTTGCAATGTCAGCTGGAGAAAGAAGTCAAGGTTAGACACTGTGTCAATTTGCAATGTCAGCACAAATTATGTTACCGCTGCATTGAATAAGAAGATAATAATGGTACACTTTTTTTAGGTTGAGTGTCGGTGGCCTGGGGTGTGAAACACATGAGTTCGAATCCTGGTGATTGAAAAATTTTAAAACACCCTTTCATACTCGACCCAGGTGTAAATGGGTACTAGCAAAAGTTGGGGAGTAAAACCTGAGATAGTCCTAACGTCATCTCCGTTTTCACCCTAGGTTATAGAAACTGGTAGATGTATAAGCGGGTGTCATGTGCCGTAAAGGCCTGACAGGAAACACAATTTGTTTGTTATCATGGTATCATGTGCCGTAAAGGCCTGACAGGAAACACAATTTGTTTGGGTATCATGTGCCGTAAGGCTCCTGACAGGAAACACAATTTGTTGGGGTTTCATATGCCGTAAAGGCCTGGAAGGAAACACAATTTGTTGGGATTTCATGTGCCGTAAAGGCCTGGAAGGAAACACAATTTGTTGGGGTTTCATGTGCCGTAAGGCCTGGAAGGAAACACAATTTGTTGGGGTTTCATGTGCCGTAAGGCCTGACAGGAAACACAATTTGTTGGGGTTTCATATGCCGTAAAGGCCTAGAAGAAACATAATTTGTTGGGGTTTCGTGTGCCGTAAAGGCCTAGAAGAAGCATAATTTGTTGGGGTTTCATATGCCGTAAAGGCCTGGAAGGAAACACAATTTGTTGGGGTTTCGTGTGCCGTAAAGGCCTGGAAGGAAACATAATTTGTTGGGGTTTCGTGTGCTAATTTGTTAACATTTTAAGGTAACATACATTTAAAGACAGGTAAAATATCAGTTTAACTTTGAAAAACAAAAGACAGACAGACAAACAGACAAACAGACAGACAGAGACAAAGACAGAGATAGAGACAGAGACAGAGAGACAAATACAGACAGATGGCCAGACAGACAGATAGACTGACAGACAGACAGACAGACAGACATACAGACATACAGACAGGGACAGAGGCAGAGACGGAGCCAGAGACAGAGACAGAGACAGAGACAGATACAGAGACAAAGACAGAGACAGAGACAGTGACAGAGACAGAAACAGAGAGACAGGACCAAGCCAGAGAGGCATAGATAAAGAGACAGGGACCGAGCCAGAGAGGCATAGATAAAGAGACAGGGACCGAGTCAGAGAGGCATAGATAAAGAGACAGGGACCGATCCAGAGAGGCATAGATAAAGAGACAGGGATCGAGCCAGAGAGGCATAAATAAAGAGACAGAGACCGAGACAGAGAGGCATAGATAAAGAGACAGGGACCGAGCCAGAGAGAGCATAGATAAAGAGACAGGGACTGAGCCAGAGAGCATAGATAAAGAGACAGGGACCGAGCCAGAGAGGCATAGATAAAGAGACAGGGTGGGGGGGAGAGAGAGAGAGAGAGAGAGAGAGAGAGAGAGAGAGAGAGAGAGAGAGAGAGAGAGAGACAGACAGACAGACAGACAGACAGACAGACAGACAGACAGAGACAGAGACAAAGACAGACAGACAGACAGAGCGACAGACAGGCAGACAGACAGACAGAGAGACGAGGTGGAGTTGAAATATCAAGAAAACGAGAAAGAGATAAAAAGAGAGATACCGGAAGATAGGCAGGCAGACAAGCAGGTTGACGTACAGGGGTACACACACACACACACACACCCACACACACATACACACACTTTAGCCGAAAAACAAACAAACACACTCTAAACATTAACCATTCTCTGATACAAAACTTAAACATGGACATACCGGCAGAGAGGAAGCAGGCACAGAGAAGATCATGGCCTCGTTGAAGATGGGGTTTTTCTCCCCTCGCTTGACTGTCGTTCTCTTCTTGCTGATCTTCTTGTTGTTCTGCATTAAGTAGACCTTGACGAACGGGTCTGTGGAGATGATACAGTGTCGCGGTTGAATGAGTATTATTGGCATCAAACTAAATGTACTTTCGTGAGCCAGTCAGTAAGCTGGTAAAAAGTATATCAGTAAGTAAGTCAGTAAGTGAATAAGAAGGAAAGAAGGAAAGGAAGCAAGTAAGTAAATACGTAACTAAGTAAGTAAGTAAGTAGGTAGGTAAATATGTAAGGAAGTAAGTAAGTAAATATATACGTAAGGAAGTAGGTTAGTTAGTAAGTAAGTAAATAAATTCGTAAGAAAGTAAGTACGGAAGTAAGTAAGAAAGTAATTAAGTAAGTTGGTAAATACATAGGTAAGTAAGTCAGTAAGTAAATAAATAAGTAAGTAAGTAAATAAGTAAGTACGTAAATAAATAAGTGAGGGAATAACCGTAAATAAGTGAGTACTTAATTAAGTAAGCAAATAAGTAAGTAAGGAGTGAGTAAATAGGTAAGTAAGTAAGTAAATAAGTAAGAAAGTAAGTAAGTAACAAAGTAAGTAAGTGACCAAACTCA
>JAXRKP010000114.1:510924-520379 GCA_037039925.1 Doris montereyensis | reverse complement strand
GCTCTCTGCCTCGCTCTCCTCGCTCTCTCCTGCCTCCCTCCCTTCCTCCCTCCTCTGTCTGTCTGTCTGTCTGTCTGTCTCTCTCTCTCTCTCTCTCTCTCTCTCTCTCTCTCTCTCTCTCTCTCTCTCTCTCTCTCTCTCTCTCTCTCTCTCTCTCTCTCTCTCTCTCTCTCTCTCTCTCTCTCTCTCTCTCTGCGGGGATGGGTTATGCTTGTGTTCTGTTCAGAACTCTTCAAACGGAGACTCAAATCTTACTGTGGGTCCCCGTGGCTTATTGCGCCCCTTCATTTGCTCTAGTAGGCGTCAATTCCATTCGTGTTGGTAGCCTTGACGGTCTCACTCTGCTGTTGATGTATTCCATCCCCTGCATCCCTTGTGTGAGATAAAATTACATATGACAATACAATACATAATAAATATATTATCAAAAGAGGAGGATGATGGATTAAATATATATATATATATATATATATATATATATATATATATATATATATATATATATATATATATATATATATATATATATATATATATATATTATATATATATATATATATATATATATATATATATATGTATTTTTTTTAAACGTACAACAAACCTCCAAGAACCCAATTCAACTCTGTCACGAGACAATTTTCCTCAGATTCATACCCTGCTAAGATGGCCGATAGGATATTCCTCACAAATACTGTACTTGGCCGGTGACTCTCTTGCTGTCAACTGTAGCTTTAGCAACAGCCACCGGAGGTGAGTAACAGTATGCGAGTTCGTGTATTTGCTGTTGTCCCATGAACGGACATTGTTCAAAATGGCTTTCAGGTTTTAGTTACTGGATAGACTGACTGGCAACTAGTGGTATAGAGGTAAGATCAAACTTGCCAACGTTCTTGCTTACCGAACGTAATTTTTTCTCATAATGCTACCTTGTTGTAACTAAATCTAGTTTATTGTCAAAACATTCCTATATATTTATCCATCTAACCAAACATCCATACAACCACACCTCTTCAATGCCAGTTATTCAACCATCCGTCATTCAACCATGCACTATCCATTCATTTAACCATGCACTATCTATCCATTCAACCATACACTATCCATCCATTCAGCCATCCATCCATTCAACGATGTACTATCCATCCATTCAACCATCTATCCATTCAACCATGTACTATCGATCTATTCAACTATCCATCCATTCAACCATGCACTATCCATCCATTCAACCATACACTATCCATCCATTCAGCCATCCACCCATTCAACGATGTACTATCCATTCATTCAACCATCCATCCATTCAACCATACACTATCCATCCATTCAGCCATCCACCCATTCAACGATGTACTATCCATCCATTCAACCATCCATCCATTCAACGATGTACTATCCATCCATTCAACCATGCACTATCCATCCATTCAACGATGTACTATCCATCCATTCAACCATGCACTATCCATCCATTCAACGATGTACTATCCATCCATTCAACCATCCACCCATTCAACAATGCACTATCCATCCATTCAACCATCCATCCATTCAACCTTGTACTATCCATCCATTCAACCATCCATCCATTCAACCTTGTACTATCCATCCATTCAACCATCCACCCATTCAACAATGCACTATCCATCCATTCAACCATCCATCCATTCAACCTTGTACTATCCATCCATTCAACCATCCATCCATTCAACCTTGTACTATCCATCCATTCAACCATCCATCCATTCAACCTTGTACTATCCATCCATTCAACCATGCACTATCCATCCATTCAACCATCCATCCATTCAACCTTGCACTATCCATCCATTCAACCATTCATCCTATCCATCCATTCAACCATCCATCCATTCTCACCTTGTACTATCCATCCATTCAACCATGCACTATCCATCCATTCAACCATCCATCCATTCAACCTTGTACTATCCATCCATTCAACCATCCATCCATTCAACCTTGTACTATACCATCCATTCAACAATTGTACTATCGATCTATTCAACTATCCACCCATTCAACAATTGTACTATCGATCTATTCAACTATCCATCCATTCAACAATGCACTATCCATCCATTCCATCCATCCATCCATTCAACCATGCACTATCCATCCATTCAACCATCCATCCATTCAACCATGCACTATCCATCATTCAACCATCCATCCATTCAACCATGCACTATCCATCCATTCAACCATCCATCCATTCAACAATGCTTTATCATCATTCAACCATCCATCCATTCAACAATGCACTATCCATCCATTCAACCATCCATCCATTCAACAATGCACTATCCATCCATTCAACCATCCATCCATTCAACCATGCACTATCCATCCATTCAACCATCCATCCATTCAACAATGCACTATCCATCCATTCAACCATCCATCCATTCAACCATGCACTATCCATCCATTCAACCATCCATTCATTCAACCTTGTACTATCCATCCATTCAACCATGCGCAATATCCATCCATTGAACATGTACCATCCATCGATTCAACCATCCATCCATCAACTATCCATCAATTCAACCATCCATCCATTCAACCATACATCCATTCAACCATCCATCCATTCAACCATCCATCCATCCATTCAACCATCCATCCATCCATTCAACCATCCATCCATTCAACCTTGTACTATCCATCCATTCAACCATATAATATCCATCCATTGAACATGTACCATCCATCCATTCAACCATACATCCATCCAACTATCCATCAATTCAACCATCCATCCATTCAACATCATCCATTCAACCATCCATCCATTCAATCATTCATCCATTCAACCATCCTTCCATTCAACCATCCATCCATTCAACCATCCATCCATCAACCATCTATCTATTCAACCATCTGCATCCATTCAACCATCCATCCATCCATTCAACCACCCATCCATTCAACCATCTATCCATCCATTGAACATGTACCATTCATCCGTCCATCCATCCATTCAACCATCCATCCATTCAACCACTCATCCATCCAACCATCCATCCATTTAACCATGTACCATCCATCCATTCAGCCATAACCACTATCCATCCATTCAACCATTCATCCATTCAACCATCCATCCAGTCGACCATCTATCCATTCAACCATCCATCCAGTCGACCATCTATCCATTCAACCATCCATCCATTCAACAATCCATCCATTCAACCATCATCCAGTCGACCATCTATCCATTCAACCATCCATCCAGTCGACCATCCATCCATTCAACCATCCATCCATTCAACCATCCATCCATTCAACCATCTATCCATTCAACCATCCATCCATTCAACCATCTATTCATTCAACCATCCATCAATTCAACCATCCATCCATTCAACCATCCATCCATTCAACCATCCATCCATTCAACCATGTTTGCCATCCATCCATTCAACCATGTACTATCCATCCATTCAACCATCTATCCATTCAACCATCCATCCATTCAACGATATATTCATTCAACCATCCATCCATTCAACCATCCATCCATTCACGACTATCCATCCATTCAACCATGCATCCATTCAACCATGTACTATCCATCCATCAACCATCCATCCATTAAACAATGTATTCTCCATCCATTCAACCATCTATCCATTCAACCATGCTCTCCATCCATTCAACCATCTATCCATTCAACCATGTACTATCCATCTATTCAACCATCCATCCATTCAAACATGTACTATCCATCTATTCAACCATGCACCCATTCAACCATGTACTATCCATCTATTCAACCATCCATCCATTCAAACATGTACTATCCATCCATTCAATCATCCACCCAGCCATTCAAAAATCATACACACAGCCAGCCATCTCTCCATTATCCATCTAACCACCCACCCAACTATATATCCAGCCATCTACCTAACCATTCACACAACCATCCAATCATCCATGTCCGTTAAACATCAAACCATCCACCCAACCATCTAACCAGCCATCCACTCAACCATCTATCCAGCCATCCACTCAACCATGTAACCAGCCATTATCCCAACCATCTATCCAGCCATCCACTCAGCCATCAACACAATCATCTATGCATTGTGCATCAAACTACCAACCCAACCATCTATCCAGCCATTCAACCAACCATCTATTCAACTATCCACCCAGCCATCCAGCCATCCATCTATCCATTAAACGGCAAACCATTCGCACACAACCATCTATTCAACTATCCACCCAGCTATCAGCCATCCATCTCTACATTATGCATCAAGGCATCCATCTATCCATTTAACATCAAACCATCCACCCAACCATCCACACAGCCATCCAACCATCCATCTATCCATCCATTAAACAACATAAACCATCCATCCAGCCATCTATCCAGCCATCCACTCAGCCATCCAATCATCCATCTATCAATTATGTATCAAACCATACAACCATCCATCTGTTCCTTAAACATCAAACCATCCATCCAACCATCTATCCAGTCATCCACCCAGTCGTCCACCCAACCATCCACCCAACCATTCACACAGCCATCCAACCATCCATCTATCCATATCCATTAAACCTCCCACCCAACCATCTATCCAGCCATCCACTCAATCATTTACACAGCAATCAAGCCAGCCATCCAGCCATCCATTTATTGTTTATCCATTGATCCATCCACCCAACCATCTATCCAGCCATCCAACCAACCCACCACACAGCCATCAACCCAACCATCCACAGAGCCATCAACCCAGCCATCTAGCCATCCATCTATACATTATCCACCAATCCATCCCTCCATCCGTCCACCAAATCATCTACCCAAACATTCAGACAACCGTCCAACCATCCATTTATCCATTATCCATTAAATCATCCACCTAATCATATATCCAATCATCAACCCAACCATTCACACAGCCATCCAAACATCCATTTATCCATTATCCATTAAACCATCCACCCAACCATGTATCCAGCCATCCACACAAATAGTCTCACAGCCATCCACACAGCCATCCACACAGCCACCCATACATCCATTCACACAGCCATCTCCACTGCCATTCACACAGTCATTGACATAGCCATCCACACAGCTATCTATCTTTTATGCAACAAACATCTACACAACCAACAGTCTATCCAGCAATCCACACAGCCATCTACACTGCCATTCACACAGCCATCTCTCCATTATGCAGCAAAACATCCACTCAACCATCCATCAATGCATTCAGCAATTCAATCATCCATACATACAACTATATATCATTCGTCTAACCATCGAGCCGTCAATTTCAAAGCATTCAACCATTCAACTATCCAATCGTCCAACCACCAACTAGCAAACCATCCAACCATCCAAACACCCAACCATCCAACGATCCCACCATCACAACTATAAAACTTTCCAACCTTCCAAATATCTAACCATCCAACTATCCAATCACAACAGTTCAACTATCCAATTATCCAACCATCCAACAATCCAAACATCCAACAGTCCAACTATCCAACTATCCAACCATCCAACAATCCAACTATCCAACCATCCAACTATCCAACCATCCAACCATCCAACAGTCCAACTTTCAAACCATCCAACAATCCAACTATCCAACCATCCAACAATCCAACTATCCAACCATCCCACAGTCCAACTATCCAACCATCCAACAATCCAACTATCCAACTATCCAACTATCCAACTATCCAACTATCCAACAATCCAACTATCCAACTATCAAACAATCCAACTATCAACCATCCAACAATCCAACTATCCAACTATCCAACAATCCAACTATCCAACCATCCCACAGTCCAACTATCCAACCATCCAACCATCCAACTATCCAACCATCCAACCATCCAATAATCCAACTATCCAATCATCAACAATTCAACTATCCAACCATCCAACAATCCAACTATCCAACCATCCAACAATCCAACTATCCAACTATCCAACTATCCAACTATCCAACAATCCAACAATCCAACTATCCAACTATCCAACAATCCAACTATCCAACCATCCAACAATCCAACTATCCAACAATCCAACAATCCAACTATCCAACTATCCAACTATCCAACTATCCAACAATCCAACAATCCAACTATCCAACTATCCAACAATCCCGACTATCCAACCATCCAACAATCCAATTATCCAACCATCCAACAATCCAACTATCCAACCATCCAACCATCCAACAATCCAACTATCCAACCATCCAACAATCCAACTATCCAACCATCCAACAATCCAACTATCCAATCATTCAACAATCAAACTATCCAACTATTCAACCATCCAACAATCCAACTATCCAACCATCCAACCATCCAATCATCCAATCATCCAACAATCCAACTATCTAACCATCCAACAATCCAACTATCAAACCATCCAACAATCCACTATCCAATCACCCAACAGTCAACTATCCAACCATCCAACAGTCCAACTTTCAAACTATCCAACAATCCAACTATCCAACCATCAACAATCCAACTATCCAACCATCCCACAGTCCAACTATCCAACCATCCAACTATCCAACTATCCAACCATTCAACCATCCAATCATCCAACAATCCAACTATCTAACCATCCAAAATCCAACAATCCAACAATCAAACCTTACAAAAATCCAACAATCAATCCATCAAATCATCCAACAATCCAACTATCCAACCATCCAATCATCCAGCCATCTAATCATCAAATCATCCAACCATTCAACAATCCAACTATCCAACCATCCAATCATCCAACTATCCAATCATCCAACAATCCAACTATCAAACCATCCAACAATACATTATCCAATCACAACAGTCCAACTATCCAGCCATTCAACTATCAAACTAGCCAACAATCAAACAATCCAACTATCCAACTATCCAACCATCCAACTATCCAATCAAACAACCATCCAACTATCAAACAATCCAACTATCCAACTATCCAACTATCCAACTATCCAACTATCCAACCATCCAACTATCCAACTATCCAACTATCAAACTATCAAAAATCAGCTATCCCAACTATCCAACTATCAAACTATCAAACTCTCAAACTATCAACTATCAACTATCAACTATCAAACTATCAAACTATCAAACAATCCAACGATCAAACAATCCAACTGTCCAACTGTCAAACTATCAACTGTCAACTGTCCGACTATCCAACTGTCAAACTATCCAACTGTCCAACTGTCAAACTATCAACGATCAAACTATCAACTGTCCAACTGTCAAACTATCCAACGATCAAACTATCCAACTATCAAACAATCCAACTGTCCAACTGTCAAACTATCCAACTATCCAACTGTCAAACTATCCAACGATCAAACTATCCAACTGTCCAACTATCAAACTATCCAACTGTCCAACTGTCAAACTATCAACGATCAAACTATCAACTGTCCAACTATCAAACAATCCAACTGTCCAACTGTCAAACTATCCAACTATCCAACTGTCAAACTATCCAACGATCAAACTATCAACTGTCCAACTGTCAAACTATCCAACGATCAAACTATCAACTGTCCAACTATCAAACAATCCAACGATCAAACAATCCAACTGTCCAACTATCAAACTATCCAACGATCAAACTATCCAACGATCAAACTATCCAACTATCAAACTATCCAACGATCAAACTATCCAACTGTCCAACTATCAAACTATCCAACGATCAAACTATCCAACTGTCCAACTATCAAACTATCCAACTGTCCAACTATCAAACTATCAACTGTCCAACTATCAAACTATCCAACTGTCCAACTATCAAACTATCCATCCAACTGTCCAACTATCAAACTATCCAACGATCAAACTATCCAACTATCAAACTATCCAACGATCAAACTATCCAACTATCAAACTATCCAACTATCAAACTATCCAACTCAAACTATCAACTATCAATCCAACGATCAAACAATCCAACTAACGATCAAACTATCCAACCATCAAACTATCCAACTATCCAAATCAAACTATCAAACAATCAAACTATCCAACTATCAAACTATCAAACTATCAAACTATCCAAAAAACTATCAAACTATCCAACTATCAAACTATCTATCAAACTATCCAACTATCCAAACTATCCAACTATCAAACAATCCATCAAACTCCAACTATCAAACTATCCAACTATCAAACTATCCCAACTATCAAACTATCAAACTATCCAACTATCCAACTATCAACTATCAAACAATCCAACTATCAAACTATCCAACTATCAAACTATCCAACTATCCAACTATCCAACTATCAAACTATCAAACTATCCAAACTATCAAACTATCAAACTATCCAACTATCAAACTATCCAACTATCAAACAATCCAACTATCAAACAATCCAACTATCCAAACTATCCAAACTATCAAACTATCCAACTATCAAACTATCCAACTATCAAACTATCCAACTATCAAACTATCAAAAAACTATCAAACTACAAACTATCCAACTATCAAACTATCCAACTATCAAACTATCCAAACTATCCAACTATCAAACTATCCAACTATCAAACTATCAAACTATCAAACTATCAAACTATCAAACTATCCAACTATCAAACTATCCAACTATCAAACTATCCAACTATCAAACTATCAAACTATCAAACTATCAAACTATCAAACTATCAAACTATCAAACTATCCAACCAACTCCAACTATCCAACTATCCAACTATCAAACTATCCAACTATCAAACTATCAAATCTATCAAACTATCCAACTATCAAACAATCCAACTATCCAACTATCCAACTATCCAACTATCCAACTATCCAAACTATCCAAATCAATTATCTATCAACTGTCTATCAAACTAATCCAACTATCCAACTATCCAACTATCAAACTATCCAACTATCAAACTATCCAACTGTCCAACTATCCAACTATCCAACCATCAACCTATCAATCACTATCAAACAATCCAACTATCCAACCATCCAACCTATCAACCATCAACTATCAAACAATCCAGCCATCCAACCATCAACCATCAACCATCAACTATCCAACTATCCAACCATCCATCACTATCATCCAACCATCACTATCAAATATCAAACTATCCAACCATCCAACCATCACTATCACTATCAAACAATCCAACCGTCAACAACCATCCAACCATCACTATCAAACTATCCAAACCATCCAACCATACACCACCATCAACAATCAAACAATCCAACCGTCCAACCATCAACTATCAAACTATCCAACCATCAACATCCAACCATCAATCTATCAAACAATCCAACCATCCAACCATCAACTATCAAACTATCAAATCAACCATCCAACCATCAACTATCAAACAATCCAACCCATCATACATCAACCATCCAACATCAACT
>JAXRKP010000114.1:495924-500924 GCA_037039925.1 Doris montereyensis | reverse complement strand
CTTGTGACTGTTAAGGCCCATAGTTTAAACATAAATAAGTCAACTATCTTGTAGACTGTTAAGGCCCATAGTTTAAACAGAAATAAGTCAACTATCTTGTAGACTGTTCACACTTTAAACAGAAATAAGTCAACTATCTTCTACACTGTGAAGGCCCATAGTTTAAACAGAAATCCAACCATCTTGTAGACTGTTAAGGCCCATAGTTTAAACAGAAATCAGTCAACTATCTTGTACATTGTTAAGGCCCATAGTTTAAACATAAATAAGTCAACTATCTTGTAGACTGTTAAGGCCCATAGTTTAAACAGAAATAAGTCAACTATCTTGTAGACTGTTACGTAGTTTAAACAGAAATAAGTCAACTATCTTCTACACTGTGAAGGCCCATAGTTTAAACAGAAATAAGTCAACTATCTTCTACACTGTGAAGGCTCATAGTTTAAACAGAAATAAGTCAACTATCTTGTAGACTGTTAAGGCCCATAGTTTAAACAGAAATAAGTCAACTATCTTGTAGACTGTTAAGGCCCATAGTTTAAACAG
Organism: Doris montereyensis; assembly: GCA_037039925.1. Taxonomy (NCBI): domain Eukaryota; kingdom Metazoa; phylum Mollusca; class Gastropoda; order Nudibranchia; family Dorididae; genus Doris; species Doris montereyensis. The sequence goes on along the minus strand of JAXRKP010000114.1, from coordinate 500,378 downwards.
AAATAAGTCAATTATCTTGTAGATTGTTAAGGCCCATAGTTTAAACAGAAATAAGTCAACTATCTTGTAGACTGTTAAGGCCCATAGTTTAAACAGAAATAAGTCAACTATCTTGTAGACTGTTACGGCTCATAGTTTAAACAGAAATAAGTCAACTATCTTCTACACTGTTAAGGCCCATAGTTTAAACAGAAATAAGTCAACTATCTTGTAGACTGTTAAGGCCCATAGTTTAAACAGAAATAATTCAACTATCTTGTAGACTGTTAAGGCCCATAGTTTAAATAGAAATAAGTCAACTATCTTGTAGACTGTTAAGGCCCATAGTTTAAACAGAAATAAGTCAACTATCTTGTAGAAATAATTTAAACAGAAATAAGTCAACTATCTTGTAGACTGTTAAGGCCCATAGTTTAAACATAAAGAAGTCAACTATCTTGTAGACTGTTAAGGCCCATAGTTTAAACAGAAATAAGTCAACTATCTTGTAGACTGTTAAGGCCCATAGTTTAAACAGAAATAAGTCAACTATCTTGTAGATTGTTAAGGCCCATAGTTTAAACAGAAATAAGTCAACTATCTTGTAGACTGTTAAGGCCCATAGTTTAAACAGAAATAAGTCAACTATCTTGTAGACTGTTAAGGCCCATAATTTAAACAGAAATGAGTCAACTATCTTGTAGACTGTTAAGGGCCCATAGTTTAAACAGAAATAAGTCAACTATCTTGTAGACTGTTAAGGCTCATAGTTTAAACATAAATAAGTCAACTATCTTGTAGACTGTTAAGGCCCATAGTTTAAACAGAAATAAGTCAACTATCGTGTAGACTGTTAAGGCCCATAGTTTAAACATAAATAAGTCAACTATCTTGTAGACTGTTAAGCCCCATAGTTTAAACAGAAATAAGTCAACTATCTTGTAGACTGTTAAGGCCCATAGTTTAAACAGAAATAATTCAACTATCTTGTAGACTGTTAAGGCCCATAGTTTAAGCAGAAATCAGTCAACTATCTTGTAGACTGTTAAGGCCCATAGTTTAAACAGAAATGAGTCAACCATCTTGTAGACTGTTAAGGCCCATAGTTTAAACAGAAATAAGTCAACTATCTTGTAGACTGTTACGGCCCATAGTTTAAACAGAAATAAGTCAACTATCTTGTAGACTGTTAAGGCCCATAGTTTAAACAGAAATAAGTCAACTATCTTGTAGACTGTTAAGGCCCATAGTTTAAACAGAAATAAGTCAACTATCTTGTAGACTGTTAAGGCCCATAGTTTAAACATAAATAAGTCAACTTTCTTGTAGACTGTTAAGGCCCATAGTTTAAACAGAAATAAGTCAACTATCTTGTAGACTGTTAAACCCATAGTTTAAACATAAATAAGTCAACTATCTTGTAGACTGTTAAGGCCCATAGTTTAAACATAAATAAGTCAACTATCTTGTAGAATGTTAAGGCCCATAGTTTAAACAGAAATAAGTCAACTATCTTATAGACTGTTAAGGCCCATAGTTTAAACAGAAATAAAGTCAACTATCTTATAGACTGTTAAGGCCCATAGTTTAAACAGAAATAAGTCAACTATCTTGTAGATTGTTAAGGCCCCTATTTAAACAAAATAAGTCAACTATCTTTTAGACTGTTAAGGCCCATAGTTTAAACAGAAATAAGTCAACTTTCTTCTGGACTGTTTAGGCCTATAATTTAAAAGAAATAAATCAACTTTCTATTAGGCTGTTAAGGCCTATAGTTTAAACAGAAATAAATCACATATCTTCTAGAATGATAAGGCCTATAGTTAAAACATAAATAAGTCAACTTTCTCCTAGGCTGTTAAGGCCCATAGTTTTAACAGAAATAGTCAACTTTCGTCTAAACTGTTAAGGCCCATAGTTTAAACTCAACTACGTTTTAGAATGATAAGGCCTATAGTTTAAACAGAAATAAGTCAACTTTCTTTTTAAACTGTTAAATCCATAGTTTAAACAGAAATAAGTCAACTATGTTTTAGAATGATAAGGCCTATAGATTAAACAGAAATAAGTCAACTTTCTTTTAAACTGTTAAATCCATAGTTTAAACAGAAATAAGTCAACTTTCTTTTAAACTGTTAAATCCATAGTTTAAACAGAAATAAGTCAACTATGTTTTAGAATGATAAGGCCTATAGATTAAACAGGAATAAGTCAACTTTCTTTTAAACTGTTAAATCCATAGTTTAAACAGAAATAAGTCAACTTTCTTTTAAACTGTTAAATCCATAGTTTAAACATAAATAAGTCAACTATGTTTAGAATGATATACCGTTAAGTTTACATGATAATTACACAGTAATCACTGTTAAGTTTACATGATAATTACACAGTAATCACTGTTAAGTTTACATGATAATTACACAGTAATCACCGTTAAGTTTACATTATAATTACACAGTAATCACCGTTAAGTTTACATGATAATTACACAGTAATCACCGTTAAGTTTACATGATAATTACACAGTAATCACTGTTAAGTTTACATGATAATTACACAGTAGTCACCGTTACATTTACATGATAATTACACAGTAATCACTGTTAAGTTTAAATGATAATTACACAGTAATCACTGTTAAGTTTAAATGATAATTACACAGTAATCACTGTTAAGTTTAAATGATAATTACACAGTAATCACTGTTACGTTTAAATGATAATTACACAGTAATCACTGTTAAGTTTAAATGATAATTACACAGTAATCACTGTTACATTTACATGATAATTACACAGTAATCACTGTTAAGTTTAAATGATAATTACACAGTAGTCACCGTTACATTTACATGATAATTACACAGTAGTCACTGTTAAGTTTACATGATAATTACACAGTAATCAGTAATCACTGTTAAGTTTACATGATGATAATTACACAGTAATCACTGTTAAGTTTACATGATAATTACACAGTAGTCACTGTTAAGTTTACATGATAATTACACAGTAGTCACTGTTAAGTTTACATGATAATTACACAGTAGTCACTGTTAAGTTTACATGATAATTACACAGTAGTCACCGTTACATTTACATGATAATTACACAGTAGTCACTGTTAAGTTTAAATGATAATTACACAGTAGTTACTGTTAAGTTTAAATGATAATTACACAGTAGTCACCGTTACATTTACATGATAATTACACAGTATGTATGTGCCACAATGTAGAACAATGTGTGTGTGTGTGTTTATGTATATCATACATGTATGTGTCACAATGATGATCAAATGTGTGTGTGTGTGTGTGTGTGTGTTATGTATATCATACATGTATGTGCCACAGTGAAGAACAATGTGTGTGTGTGTGTGCGTGTGTGTGTGTGTTATGTATATCATACATTTATGTGCCACAATGATGAACAATGTGTGTCTGTGTGTGTTTGTGTGTTATGTATATCATACATGTATGTGCCACAATGATGAACAATGTGTGTGTGTGTGTGTGTATGTGTTGTGTATATCATACATGTATGTGCCACAATGATGAGTAACATGTGTGTGTGTATGTTATATACATATCAGACTTGTATCTGTGTATGTGTGTGCGTGTGTGTTATGTATATCATACTTGTTTGTGCCACAATGACGAACATTGTGTGTGTGTATGTGTGTGTGTTATGTATATCATACATGCATGTGCCACCAAAGACGAAATAAAGAAGACAGAAAGACGAAATAAAAAATACACAAAGATGAAATAAAGAAGAGAGAAAGACAACACAAAGACGAAATAAAGAAGACAGAAAGACGAAATAAAGAAGACACAAAGATGAAATAAAGAAGAGTGAAAGACAACACAAAAACGGAAATAAAGAAGACACAAAGAAGACACACAGACGAAAAAAGATGATACAAAGACGAAATAAAGAAGAGTGAAAGACAACACAAAGATGAAATAAAGAAGACACAAAGAAGACGCAAAGACGACACAAAGACGACACAAAGACAATGTAATAGACAGGAAAAGCAATGAAATAGGAAAAGCAATGGAATAGACAGGAAAAGCAATGGAATAGACAGGAAAAGCAATGAAATAGGAAAAGCAATGGAATAGACAGGAAAAGCAATGAAATAGGAAAAGCAATGGAATAGACAGGGAAAGCAATGGAATAGACAGGAAAGCAATGGAAGGAAAAGCAATGGAATAGACAGGAAAAGCAATGGAATAGACAGGAAAAGCAATGGAATAGACAGGGGAAATGAAACGTTTTTGAAAATGAGAATCCTATGACTAATCATCCCATTTATATAGCTGTTTTTCTTTAGAACAGGATGTCGGATTGGTGATTATAACATTGACATTGCCTACAACCAATTTCCTATTTCGTTTCACAGACTACAAGGGAAAGATTATTACTGGTGGAGAGATGGCGTTCTTAACACTGGTTTTTCACAGATACGTCTTT
>JAXRKP010000114.1:485924-488424 GCA_037039925.1 Doris montereyensis | reverse complement strand
ATCACAATGGGTTCTGGTCAAACTAACAATCTGCTGTTTGAATGGAGTTTTGTCATTCACAATGTTCTGAAACAAACAATCTGCTGTGGAAGTCATATCACAATGGGTTCTGTCAAACAAACAATCTGCTGTAAAGCATTTGAATGGAGTTTTGTCATATCACAATGGGTTCTGTCAAACAAACAATCTGCTGTAAAGCATTTGAATGGAGTTTTGTCATATCACAATGGGTTCTGTCAAACAAACAATGGGTTGTAAGGCATTTGAGTGGAGTTTTGTCATATCACAATGGGTTCTGTCAAACAAACAATCTGCTGTACAGCATTTGAGTGGAGTTTTGTCATTTGGGTTCTGTCAAACAACAATCTGCATATCGCAATGGGTTCTGTCAAACAAACAACCTGCTGTACAGCATTTGAGTGGAGTTTTGTCATATCACAATGGGTTCTGTCAAACAAACAACCTGCTGTACAGCATTTGAGTGAGTTTTGTCATATCGCAATAGGTTCTGTCAAACAAACAACCTGCTGTACAGCATTTGAGTGGAGTTTTGTCATATCACAATGGGTTCTGTCAAACAAACAATGGGTTGTAAGGCATTCGGAAGGAGTTCGGTCACATCACAAAGTCAGACATCAGACAAACACTCTTTTTAAACTTTTGAACCCTTTTTAGATCCCAGCCTAATTTGACATATTTACAAACACAACAATTCTACAGAAAAAACACACCAGCACCCAAAAACAAAGCAAGAAAACCTAATGAATTACTCTGATTTCTTGGTCAACATTCAGAGTCCTCTAAACAAGTATTTATTGGCGTAAAACTCCTTATTCCATCCAGTTGAAAGATGTTCATTGAGTCCTCCAAAGTAACGATATTGCCTTAAACACCTTTTTATTCCATCCCAGTTGAAAGGTGTTGATTATGTCCTCAAAAGTAATATCTATTGGCTTAACTACCTTTTTATTCCATCCAGTTAAAAAGTGTTCATTGAGTCATAAAAGTGACATTTATTGGCTTAAACACCTTTTATTCCATCCTCTTAAAGTTTTTCATTGAGTCCTCAAAAGTAACATTTATTGGCTTAAACATCTTTTTATTCCATCCAGTTAAAATGTGTTCATTATGTCCTCAATCCTAATATCTATTGGCGTAAACACCTTCTTATTCCATCCAGTTAAAAAGGTATTCATTGAGTCCTCAAAAATAATATCTATTAGCTTTAACACCTTTTTATTCCACACAGTTAAAAGGTGTTCATTATGTCATCAAAAAGTAATATCTATTGGCTTAAACACCTTTTTATTCCATCCAGTTAATAGGTGTTCATTCATTCCTCCAAAGTAACATCTATTGGCTTAAACACCTTTGTATTCCATCAGTTAAAAGGTGTTCATTATATCCTCCAATTCTAGTTAAAAGGTGTTCATTATGTCCTCATAAACACTTTTATTCCATCAGTTAAAAAGGTGTTCATTGTCCTCAATCCTAATATCCATTGCCATAAACACCTTTTATTCCATCCAGTATCCATTGGCGTTAACACCTTATTCCATCCAATATCTATTGATGTAAACTGCTTATCATCCAGTATCTATTGGTTCATTCATCAATATCTATTGTAAACACTTCATTCCATCCAATATCTATTGGTGTAAACACTTCATTCTATTCCATCATTCCATCCAATATCTATTGGTGTGGTGTAAACACTTAACTATGCATCCTATCCAATATCCATCCTGTATCTATTGGTGTAAACACTTCATTATTCCATCCAATATCTATTGGTAAATTTATTCCATCCAATATCTATTGGCGTAAACTGCTTATTCATCCTGTATCTGTTGAAAATAACTACTCCCTCCTGTATCTATTGGCTTGCATTCCATCCTGTATCTATTGGTGTAAACTGCTTATTCCATCCTGTATCTATCATAGGCGTTGTATCTATTAGTAAACTTATTCCATCCTGTATCTATTGGCGTAAACTGCTTATTCCATCCTGTATCTATTGGTGTAAACTGCTTATTCCATCCTATTATCTATTGGTGTAAACTGCTTATTCCATCCTGTATCTATTGGCGTAAACTGCTTATTCCATCCTGTATCTATTGGTGTAAACTGCTTATTCCATCCTGTATCTATTGGCGTAAACTGCTTATCTCCTGTATCTATTTGGCATTGTACGTACATCCTATGCTATTGTAAACTGCTTATTCCATCCAGTATCTATTGGTGTAAACTTTTATTCCATCATCCTGTATCTATTGGTGTAAACTGCTTATTTTTTATTCCATCCTGTATCTATTGATGTAAACACCTTTTATTCCATCCTGTATCTATTGGTGTAAAACACCTTATTCCATCCTGTATCTATTAGTATCTATTGGTGTAAACTGCTTATTCCATCCCATCAGTATCTATTAAATTAATAGCGATTCCGTCCTGTATCTATTGGTGTATAAACTGTAAATCTGTATCTATTATCACTCCC
>JAXRKP010000114.1:343424-480924 GCA_037039925.1 Doris montereyensis | reverse complement strand
GTATCATACCTAAGTGTCCTACCTTTCTTATCTCAAGTGTCATACCTACCTTTCTTGTTTTAAGTATCATACCTTCTTTTCTTGTCTTAAGTGTCTTTCTTGTTTAAGTGTCAAGTATCATACCTACCTTTCTTGTCTTTATCTTGTCTCAAGTATCATACCTACCTTTCTTGTCTCAAGTGGTATACCTACCTTTCTTGTCTTAAGTATCATACCTACCTTTCTTGTCTTAAGTGTCATACCTACCTTTTTGTCTTAAATGTCATACCTACCTTTCTTGTCTTAAGTGTCATACCTACCTTTCTTGTCTTAAATGTCATACCTACCTTTCTTGTCTTAAGTGTCATACCTACCTTTCTTGTCTTAAATGTCATACCTACCTTTCTTGTCTTAAGTGTCATACCTACCTTTCTTTGTCTTAAATGTCATACCTACCTTTCTTGTCTTAAGTGTCATACCTATCTTTCTTGTCTTAAGTGTCATACCTACCTTTCTTGTCTTAAATGTCATATATACCTTTCTTGTCTTAAGTGTCATACCTACCTTTCTTGTCTTAAGTATCATACCTACCTTTCTTGTCTTAGTTGTCATACCTACCTTTCTTGTCTTACTGCTAAGCAGATTTGTATGCTACAGTTTGAAAGTTTTGCTCTCAAATGCATTGTTATCCAATCAATAACTTGATTCAATGCATAACAACCTGCCTGGCAAATGAGACCACTCAATTAGAGCCATAGAAACAGCTGAAAAAGGTTTTTTTTTGTTAATTAGAAGGAAACTCCCCATAAATACAACAACCTACACAAATTTAACAGTGAAAGCATTGAGATCAATAAATCAATCATGCCAACACTTTAATGTCATAGTTTTTATGACTAAGCAAGAAAAGAAATTTGCATAAAAGTTCAATTACGTCTACATCCTATTGAAAATGAAATTGCTAAAGCGTGACATCGCCAATCAATGTAATACACACCTTTTCATATTTCTCCCAGAAGATCACACATTTTGACAGTAACTTTTATGCAACCAAGTGCTTCTTTTTCTTTTCATTCTATTATTCATAAGTATATTTGTTCCTAAATAGACTATTTTTACATTTTACCCAGCCCCACCCTGCCCCCCCTCCCCCAAAAAAAGCACCTCTTACTCTTCCACTGTGTTTGAATGAGAATTTATATCAGTAACGGTCTGGATAAGTTAAATATGGGTATGTCTTTTTGTTATGAGTTTGTCACCTCTGTCTCATCTGAATGTCATCATTTGAAACGCGTTGACAATGTACGGTTAAATGTCAGCTTGTATATGTAAGCTGGTCTGAATAATGATGGCATCGATTTTCGTCAGTGAATCTACAATGAAGCCACTTAAGTACAGTAAAGTAGACTTCTTTCAAAGCTCTTTGTGTTCCAAAGGGCCAGGACTTTTTATCTCATTTTGTATAGTGATTAAGCGGAACATAATTCTGGGATAAATTTTAGCTGTATGGACCTTTCTTGAAGATGAATGAGTGTTTTCTTTTCTTCAATTATGAATAATTCACTTACACATGTATTGTCTTTTATCTCCCATAGGATGACATTTAATTCACTTACATATGTATTGTGTTTTATCTCCCATAGGATGACATTTCATTCACTTACACATGTATTGTCTTTTATCTCCCATAGGATGACATTTCATCTCACATTTCATTCACTTACACATGTATTGTCTTTTATCTCCTATAGGATGACATTTCATTCACTTACATATGTATTGTCTTTTATCTCCCATAGGATGACATTTCATTCACTTACACATGTATTGTCTTTTATCTCCCATAGGATGACATTTCATTCACTTACACATGTATTGTTTTTATCTCCCATAGGATGACATTTCATTCACTTACACATGTATTGTCTTTTATCTCCCATAGGATGACATTTCATTCACTTACACATGTATTGTCTTTTATCTCCCATAGGATGACATTTCATTCACTTACATATGTATTGTTTTTATCTCCTATAGGATGACATTTCATTCACTTACACATGTATTGTCTTTTATCTCCCATAGGATGACATTTCATTCACTTACACATGTATTGTCTCTTATCTCCCATAGGATGACATTTCATTCACTTACACATGTATTGTCTCTTATCTCCCATAGGGATGACATTTCATTCACTTACATATGTATTGTCTTTTATCTCCCATAGGATGACATTTCAAGAGATATGGCAGCCACCGGTGCTATGTACTCTCACTTGCGTGAGAAGCCAGATATTATACCCTCCTCAACATCAAACATTTATGACGTAACTGGACAGAACGATTATTCTGTTCTTGATACAAATCCCAAACCTGTCTTGATGGATAACCTATATGATGCTTAATATTTTGGTGTCGAATTATAAATTGTTTTATTTTTGGGTTCAATTTGTTTTTGTCTGAAGGTTTTTGGATGGGTGTTTTTGTGTCTTCATCATTTATAGGGAAGTAAGAGGGGGAAAGATTGGGGGAGGGGGATCGGTTGGGAGGTGGGAGGGGGACTGTTGAAGGGATTGATGGCGGTACATTTTTTTTTGTTTTTTTTTATTTTGTTTTTTTAGTTGTTATAGTTTTTGTCTGCTTTGAAACTGATTGGGGACATCAGCTTATACAAATTCTAAACCAGTATTTGCAGCATATGCACCATTCATGATTTCATGTATTTTTAAAATGTTACCAATTATAATGAAGTTCTTGCTAGTCTTCCTCTGTTAATCTTCATGCTGTTGATATTTTCAATATATTAACATATTCATAAATGCATTTATTGTTTGATATAATGATTATTTTTAAATATGAGGCTATCGAGCCATCATTTTCACAAATAGATTATTTTACAATCACTTTCATCCACACCCATCACCTGTTTTAACATCCACAATGAAAGCACTTGTTTGTAATAAAAAGATGTAGGCCTACTGTGTATCATATCGTGTCAGAGGCTAGATGGGTCGTTTGACCTTTAAATGCCCCATCTTAATACAATCACGGAGTTTTAAAAAGGATTGAATCTACATTAATCAATCAGGACAATTCACATTCATTCATCATACAAGTATTTTAAATTATAGAGCTCCTTATCAATGACATTTTTAAAAGCATTTAACTTTTTGAATTTTTTATGTTGAACTGTAAACTATTCCATACTTTGACTGTTCTTATAATGTAGAAAAATGATGTCTAACAGAGGTAGACTGCCTGTAATGTATATCTTAAATCTATTTCTTGGGTAAAATCGACATGATGTCATCATGTGAATCACATACATAACTGTATCATGATGATATGACAGTGTTTAGCATTCTTTTGATTTAAACGAAATAACTTGATTATCTCTTTAATTTAGTGAAATCTCACAGAAACACTAATAACAGTAGTCGCTGGATAATTACTCACTGTGTGGGGGAAGGCAAAAGCGTGCAATTTCGCACCCGCATCATGCAGTTATGGGAAGCTACCTAAGTAATTCTTTTTAAATAGGTATAATTGTATTGGCTACTCATTCTGTGGATTGACAACACGTGAGTCTGTTCTACGGACTGCACAGTTACAGTAAGCTCCAGCAAGACGCACGACAGGTGTGCATCGCTGTACAAGGTGATGACATCACAGTTTATGTCTACATACGTCATGTACCTCTGTCATGAGGACATCACAGTTTATGTCTACATACGTCATGTACCTCTGTCATGAGGACATCACAGTTTATGTCTACATAAGTCATGTACCTCTGTCATGATGACATCACAGTTTATGTCTACATACGTCATGTACCTCTGTCATGATGACATCACAGTTTATGTCTACATACGTCATATACCTCTGTCATGATGACATCACAGTTTATGTCTACATACGTCATGTACCTCTGCCATGATGACATCACAGTTTATGTCTACATACGTCATATACCTCTGTCATGATGACATCACAGTTTATGTCTACATACGTCATGTACCTCTGCCATGATGACATCACAGTTTATGTCTACATACGTCTTGTACCTCTGCCATGATGACATCACAGTTTATGTCTACATACGTCATGTACCTCTGCCATGATGACATCACAGTTTATGTCTACATACGTCACATACCTCTGTCATGATGACATCACAGTTTATGTCTACATACGTCATGTACCTCTGCCATGATGACATCACAGTTTATGTCTACATACGTCTTGTACCTCTGCCATGATGACATCACAGTTTATGTCTACATACATCATGTACCTCTGCCATACACATAGAAGGCAAATTATTTCACGAATGTTGTCACAGATTTTTAGTTTTGAGCATGCAATTATGCACACGTGACTTGCATTTATTGATACTTATTAAATGGAAAAAGTTTGTTCACCTGACATTTGTTCAAATCGTGCAGTTATGCAGCGTGCAATTATCCAGTGATTAGTGTATATGAATGCCTAATTTATAAGGTTTGTAATTTCAGAATTGCCTCTATCCGAGTCTCCCAAGTTTTTAAAGATAGTCTCGGTTCCAGTTCTATGTAAATCAACTACTAGCGGACTCACAACACATCAATGACTGTTCACATTGTTATACGGTAATTGTCACAGGGTAACTAAAGGACGACACTTGTCAGATCTCATCGCTCTGTAATGACATTATATCTAAATAAAAGGTGAGTAAAGAAATTCCTTCCACAAGCTCTCTCAACAATGCAGCAAGAACCACGAAGTCAGTATTTGACTTAATAACATACAGACGACTTAAATGACGGAAAATTACAGATATGTATAGACATGTAATCATAACTATTATGGATAGTGCTTTACTTAAATGAATCAACGAATGAATGAATTACTACATCAATCAATGAATTAATCAATGAAAGAAACACAAGAAAGAAGCGACTAATAAAAAGTAAATAAATACATCCACTGCAATGAAAAGAATATGTAAAATACCACTGATTGTTTTGGGATGCAACTTGGATTTTAAAGTTAATGGGGAAAGGAGTAAATGTATCGGGGGAATGAGGTAGCTTATTCAGGAATACATTTACGGGGGAAAAGAAATAAAATAAAGGTAATTCAATAGGGGTGTTTATATAATAGTTAATAGGAATGCATAGGAATTACTTCAGGAAGGGAAACACTCTTTCATAAGAATTTCGTTTCGACCTTTACAAACAAACACCACAGAAAATGAGTAGCTCAGGATCGTACCTGGCCATGTTGTAATATGCGAATTAGGGTAATTACAACATAGTCAGAACAACTCGAGAAGAAAAAAAAACTAACGACAAGCAAACTGACTAAAACACTATTAGAGTCTTGAATTTCTAAATGACTAAATACCACTGCTTCAGACTCAAATGTCACTTTCTTGCACAAAGGTAAATCCACTGTTCCAAAACTCGTAAGAAGAAGCTAGCCACTGTTCATGGACTACGTAGGTCTATCCACTTTAAAAATAACGATATTTGGTTACAACTTGTAACTCACATCAAGTCTCAGGCACTTCGGATCTGCTCCCAATGAAAACACAACTAGTGTAATACCATCTCCTTGTTCATTAAAACACAACTAGTGTAATACCATCTCCTTGTTCATTAAAACACAACTAGTGTAATACATTCTCCTTGTTCGTTAAAACACAACTAGTGTAATATCGTCTCCTTGTTCGTTAAAACAACTAGTGTAATACTGTCTCATTGTTCGTTAAAACACAACTAGTGTAATACTGTCTCATTGTTCGTTAAAACACAACTAGTGTAATACCGTCTCATTGTTCGTTAAAACACAACTAGTGTAATACTGTCTCATTGTTCGTTAAACCACAACTAGTGTAATACCATCTCATTGTTCGTTAAAACACAACTAGTGTAATACTGTCTCATTGTTCGTTAAAACACAACTAGTGTAATACTGTCTCATTGTTCGTTAAACCACAACTAGTGTAATACCGTCTCATTGTTCGTTAAAACACAACTAGTGTAATACCATCTCCTTGTTCGTTAAAACACAACTAGTGTAATACCGTCTCATTGTTCGTTAAAACACAACTAGTGTAATACCATCTCATTGTTCGTTAAAAACACAACTAGTGTAATACTGTCTCATTGTTCGTTAAAACACTACTAGTGTAATACTGTCTCATTGTTCATTAAACCACAACTAGTGTAATACCGTCTCATTGTTCGTTAAAACACAACTAGTGTAATACCGTCTCATTGTTCGTTAAAACACAACTAGTGTAATACCGTCTCATTGTTCATTAAAACACAACTAGTGTAATACCGTCTCATTGTTCGTTAAAACACAACTAGTGTAATACCGTCTCATTGTTCGTTAAAACACAACTAGTGTAATACATTCTCATTGTTCGTTAAAACACAACTAGTGTAATACATTCTCCTTGTTCGTTAAAACACAACTAGTGTAACACCGTCTCCTTGTTCGTTAAAACACAACTAGTGTAATACCGTCTCATTGTTCGTTAAAACATAGCTAGTGTAATACTGTCTCATTGTTCGTTAAAACACAACTAGTCTAAAATCGTCTCACTGTTCGTTGTGACCACGTAAGGACGCACAATAAAACAATAAGTTTGAAGTATGACAACTTCACGAATACTACTGTCAATCCCTGACTACAATTGCACAGTGAATCTACTACAGCTCTTCTATTGCCCCCTTTGTTGGGACTCCAAAAAAGATAGCTGCACTCAAATACGTCGGTAGCAATACTCTTTTATTACTCCGCGTAATTTATAAAAACAATAAATCACAAGTATCGCCTACTATCAGTCTGCTAGACATTGGGACGTTCCTCAGTTCTAGACACTGAATATAAGGTAGTAGGAAAATCAATATTTTTTACATGCGAGTATTCGCTTAATTCTAACGTTCTTACTTGCATGGACTCACAGATGGAAAAGCAAATTCTAACATGCAACTTCTCGTATCTGTCTGGTTGACTTTCAATGTTGTCTTAATTGGCTGGCGCCAGTGACCCTTGTGTCAACTGAAAATTTCCCAATGTCCAAAGACGATTGATGCGCATATCATATTAAGCACTGTCATATAAATCTGCCATCTCATGGCAAGTCAATTTCACCCCGAGTAACATATACGCACCTTTTTAATACTACCCCCACATTGAGAACCGCTTAGTCCCCGTAGTTGATGCTTGACAGCCGTTGGGTAAACCTAGACGTCTAGGGTAAAACCCTAGCGATGACAGTAAAATCGTTGGGAAAAAACCCACGAGTCAATTAACACGGCACAACAGTAATGAACGAGTTGCTTTTTAAGTTCAAGTTAAAGGTAACCTGAAATAAAACCACAGTAAAATGCAAATAAGAAACGGATCTTATACATGTAAGGGAGGAGAGAGAAAGGCAGAGTTCTACCTCTGAATTACCCCCAGCCATGTCAAATTAAGAGAAAGCTTGTTTATGTTTCTTCAGAGATCTTCTTCTTAGTCGATCTCTCTGCCAGCAGGTCGGACCACGATGCGGATCGTCACCATGAATTGCATAGTCTTTTTCAGACTCTCCATAGGGCCGTAGAGCTTTTCTTCCAGAGGTGCCTCTCCCAGCCATATAGCTCTTCTCTCTCATGTGTAGAACGGACAGTGCCGGAGAATATGTTCAGTGTTCTAGTGGGGCGCTCCACACTCACATCTTTCTGATTCCCCAACTTTCAGATAACGGTTGATCTGTTGATGGAGATGGTTTTTAATCATTTCTGGATAAACTTGATCTGATTTGTCGCATTTGGCATGCTTTGGTCTTTCTAATGCTCTTCATTGCCCCCCCCCAGGACAGCTTTTGATTTCCTTGATAGCTTTCTTTAAGTCTTTGTCCAAACTCTTCAAATTGTTCCTGTTTTGCTTTCCTCCTCACTTCCTCTACAAGGCAGCAGGTTGTTTTCTGTCAGGGTTAACTCATGTAGCCTTTGCTTAAGACCAGCCTCATGCGGCAGCAGGTTGTTGTCTGTCAGGATTAACTCCTTAGCCGTTGGTCAACCAAGACCTGCCAGCGGGACCGCTTAATCCCCGTACAGGTGCTTACCTGTCCACTGCCCTGTTAAAATTGAAATATGATTAAATGCTATTTTTTATTGAATCTTTGACCTGTCTCAGAATCTAAGTATCGCATCAATCTAAAACACACAGAGCTCTGCAAAGATTCATTCATAATTCATTGCATCATATTAATCTAGAAATTTCTTCAGCTGCTAAGAAAGGGATTTTGGTTTACATGGAATCAAATAAACAATCGGAAACCACTAACTACATCATGAGCACAAGGCCAAACTCAAATATCTTTCAAACTATAACGTTTGAAAAACCTACCTAAACTCAGACAAGGATAAGCAAGCAACTGAATTAGGCCAGTTAAGGAACTGTTTACACGAACTGGAAAGAGGATGAACATTTGCAAAGCCAAACACACTCCCACACTCTCACTGTCACACACATCAACTTCCATACCTCCAACACTCCCACCACCATCAACATCATTATCATTATCAACACCATTATCATCATCATCAGGGGTCACCAAACTACGGCCCGTGGACCAAATCCGGCCCCGCGAGGTCAAATCACCCGGCCCGCTGCCAGGCTACTACTTAGAAAATCTCATTACAAGAGTCATCCCAAAATTAAAGGAAAATAGCCATTAGTTGGAAAGTTCTAATTTGTTCACAAATTAAATTTTAACATCAAGTACTCACACGATTTATCTATTTCTCAACGTAATTCCCGTCAAGATATATTCATTTTTTTTCTATCGCCACACAAGGGAATATATACCTCCTCAAGAAATTATTTTCAAGAGATTGAAACCAATTCTTCACTTCTTCAATGAGATATTCTTCCTCTGTGAAACTTTGTCTGAAACTTTACGGTATCTAAGCTCTTCAGGCACTGTTCTGTGAAGAAGTCACCGAGATGTCAAGATCGTCAGCAAATCAAGTACGTGTATTTTCCATCGCTTGTCCCCATAAATCAACGCATCAACACGTGCAATGTTCTTGTCTGTCAGTGTCACCACCATTATTTTTGTACGGTCAACAATGGTGATATGGTTTTGAGAAGACATCGTGCATTGCACCAGCTGTTGTAGAGCGTTTACAAATTGAAAATCGAAGCATTAGCCTTTCACCTTAATTTCGGGACAGTCTAGTAGTTTGTTTGGGTGTTTGGTAGGTTATTTTTTTTGCTGCTTGGTTTGTGAGGTTGAGATCTGTGTAGGTCTGATATACCTATCTTATTACAGCATCATGTAATTTGTTGGACTTGATGAATATAATATATTGTATGTTTGTAGTCTTTTCTTTTTGTGTATTGTGTATTTTGTGTATTGATAAATCAATAAGTTTGTTTTCTTTTATGGTTTATGTCTTCAGTGTATTGTGTATTTTGTGTATTGATAAATCAATAAGTTTGTTTTCTTGATGGTTTATGTCTTTGGTCTATTGTGCACAACAAAAATAGTTATGCGGGCCGTGGTCGGCATTCTCTTAGTTATTTGGCCCACTTTGAAAAAAGGTTTGGTGATTCCTCATCATTATCATCATCATCATCATCATAATCATTATACTGTATTGAAATAGGGTGATTCTTATAATATTATTATTTAGGCTTTGAATCGTTGTCATAGAGATTATCTAGCCATATGACAAATTGATTCATGAATGGACAACAAAGATATTTAATTATTATCATTATTATTATTATTATTATTATGAATATTGCTATTATGGTTATTATAAATCTCTGTTTTTCAATCCATTATCATGAAATCTCCGAAATAATCAATGATCAACTTTCAGATCAGGTTTGAACAGATCAAAATCTTTCTCGTGCACACGCAAACACATTTCTACAACAACAAAAACCCCTAAAAAACAGACCTTGCCAATTCTCTTTTTTAATTGTATTATGTATTTGTTTTTAAACAATGAAACTTGGATTAATTTTGTATGAACTAATCATCAAAATTAAACGTGCATGATCCTGGAGCTACAGTCGACTCTATCTGTAGTGAAGTCGGGTGTAATGATCTTCAGATGTATTGATATTTTTCCCTGAAAGTTGCACTGATGTCATTAAATCTCTATGAAAATTAGATAGTTGTAATGACTTCAATAATTCCGTCATGGCGGTTGTTTTCTCCCTGTCCTCTACAGTATAAATAAAAAGTCCAATAAATGTATTGATTTTTTCTAAGGTAAAATCTGACCTGATGATAGGTCTAAGGGATTGCACTGAATAAGTCTAATGATTTAATTAACTAATGTACTAGTACAGTATGCCTTCGTTTACTAGGCCTAGATTTGTTCTTACTTTTTTTATTATTGAATTCTACATCATACGTCTACTACCTAAGTGACGCAGTACGCACACACACGCTGAACGTGAGAGTGGGGTATTGAACTGCAGATTTCTTCTTCTTCTTCTTCTTCTTCTTCTTCTTCTTCTTCTTCTTCTTCTTCTTCTTCTTCTTCTTCTTCTTCTTCTTCTTCTTCTTCTTCTTCTTCTTCTTCTTTTTCTTCTTCTTCTTCTTCTTCTTCTTCTTTTTCTTCTTCTTCTTTCTTCTTCTTCTTCTTCTTCTTCTTCTTCTTCTTCTTTTTCTACTTTTTCTTCTTCTTCTTCTTCTTCTTCTTCTTCTTCTTCTTCTTCTTCTTCTTCTTCTTCTTCTTCTTCTTCTTCTTCTTCTTCTTCTTTTTCTTCTTCTTCTTCTTCTTCTTCTTCTTCTTCTTCTTCTTCTTCTTCTTCTTCTTCTTCTTTTCTTCTTCTTCTTCTTCTTTCTTCTTCTTCTTCTTCTTCTTCTTCTTCTTCTTCTTCTTCTTCTTCTTCTTCTTCTTCTTCTTCTTCTTCTTCTTCTTCTTCTTCTTCTTCTTCTTCTTCTTCTTCTTCTTTTCTTCTTTTTCTTCTTCTTCTTCTTCTTCTTCTTCTTCTTCTTTTCTTCTTCTTCTTCTTCTTCTTCTTCTTCTTCTTCTTCTTCTTCTTCTTCTTCTTCTTCTTCTTCTTCTTCTTCTTCTTCTTCTTCTTCTTCTTCTTCTTCTTCTTCTTCTTCTTCTTCTTCTTCTTCTTCTTCTTCTTCTTCTTCTTCTTCTTCTTCTTCTTCTTCTTCTTCTTCTTCTTCTTCATAATAATAATAATAATAGTTGACCAACTCAATTCTTGAGTATTACTGTCAGCAGCGCATATTTTAATTTAACAGAAAATATTAATCAAATTTTGGCTTTAAAGTGAAGTCTTTAATTATGTTTTGAAAGTCGCCGTTGTATTGCTGAGTTTTATTTATGTTGGCAATCCACTTCACAGCCTTGCCGTACTAGGGTGAAATGAGTGCAGGTGACAATCAATTTTCGACGATAGAACCAGGTATGTTTGGCAGGCTGAACTGGTGGTATTCACTTTTCCCCCCGATGAGATCACTACAAGTGTAGTCGACTGTAGCGCAAATGAAGTGTGTATCAACATGTAGTGTGTGTTTATGTGTGATCACAATGTATTTCCTGTAAGGGGGCGATCAGAATTGACATGGGAACTAACAACAGCAAGACACAGCCAGTCAGAGCTAATATTGCAGGTTGCACCACGGTAAAGGTTTGTACATTCTACTTGTGTTATCAACACATGCCCCATGGCAAAGGTTTGTACATTCTACTGTGTTATCAACACATGCCCCATGGCAAAGGTTTGTACATTCTACTGTGTTATCAACACATGCCCCATGGCAAAGGTTTGTACATTCCACTTCTGTTATCAGCACAATTAAAACATGAGTTCAGTCTGGTTTATGCAGCAAGAATAATGTTTTGTTGACTTTATTGAAAGTCAACATGACTACTACACATACACGTTAATGTGCCATGTTTTAAGTTCAAGATTGCATTGTATATGAATCTGTTGATGGATTCATTCACAAAGCTTTTATTCAAGTCTAAAATTGTTTATTTGGACTTTATTTTAGGTCATGATGTACATTATAATTATACTGCTGTTGACCTAAATATTGAAAACCTTTAAAGCCATGAAATGACGAGTGTGTTTAAAATTACCACAGTCGTATTAACATTGTTTATGTCACTTGATATTATCTGATTGTCTGACACAGACGTTGGTTTTTCTCATTGAATGCTCCCCCCACCTCCCCCTCCCCCCACCCGTTCTGTGTTAGAGATTTTAATTAAGATGGCTTGTCTCATATAGTAGATCTTTATTTGATCATACATTGATTTAAATATCTCTGTTCTTGCCAATATGTATAGTGATGAGACCTTGAATTCATGCTGATTTTGTGTGTGTGTGTGTGTGTGTGTGTGTGTGTGTTTAGCAAGGGCATGGCTGTACGTGTATATGTGTGACTGAGGTTATGTGGAAGAGTGTATTTCCAGGGTATGAGTGTGTTGTGTATGTGTGTGTGAGTGTGTGTGTGTTTGGCAAGGCCATTGCTGTACACGTATATGTGTGACTGGGGTTATGTGGAAGAGTGTATTTCAGGGTATGAGTGTGTTGTGTGTGTATGTGTGTGTGTGTTTGGCAAGGGCATGGCTGTACGTGTATATGTGTGACTGGGGTTATGTGGAAGAGTGTATTTCAGGGTATGAGTGTGTGTTGTGTGTGTGTGTGTGTGTGTGTTTTGGCAAGGCCATTGCTGTACAAGTATATGTGTGACTGGGGTTATGTGGAAGATTGTATTTCAGGGTATGAGTGTGTTGTGTGTGTGTGTGAGTGTGTGTATGTTTGGCAAGGCCATTGCTGTACACGTATATGTGTGACTGGGGTTATGTGGAAGAATGTATGTCAGTGTATGAGTGTGTTGTGTGTGTGTGAGTGTGTGTGTGTGTGTGTGTGTTTGGCAAGGCCATGGCTGTGTATGTGCGACTGGATATATGTATTAGTGTCAGCGATGGTGCAAGTATGTGGGTGTGTACACTTCTGAGTCATAGTTCTGAATTTAAAGCATATTGAACATAGTTAACTTTTGCTTTGACATCATAATCATAATGTCTATTATGTCAACAAGGGTGACAAAGTTTATGTGGTTCATTACTTCAATAAATAAAATTAATAAAAAAAAAAATGTTTAAACTTTGCACAAAAAACACAAACGTTTACGTAAGCCTTACCTATTTCTGAAAATGTTGAGAACATATATATGATATAATCCTTCCCTCCATTTCATCTCAGATTGTTTACAACAGTGTCAATGTCATTAGAAGTTTCAGCCCAAGTTACATATTATATTGTCCATGTTGTAAATTCCACAAAAATGTTAATGAAATACATGCATCCAAGGTTATTTTAACTCATCTGTGCCATCCTGTGAACAATATGATACTGAAATAATATGATAAATTAATAAGATATATTATATACTTTCTGTTCTATTTCCTCAAAACCTTGTTTCCTTTGCAAGTAAATTGTTTATACACAACCATTTCTTTACAGTTTTAAAAAAAAGAAATTTTCAAGCAGGCACTGACGAAAGAATAAATATCTTTAAAATATTATTATTGTTATTAATTTGTTGATTCACCCACTTCCTCCTCCCCCCTCACAATTGAGACTTGATATGCGGGTTCATTGATGAGATAAGAAAACAAAAGTTCCACACAAAAATGTATCACTTCAATAGTCACATGTGTCGTAAGCTGTCCGTTTATTATTTTTTCTGCCCGGTTTGCTCAAGTCCTTGATCCTTATGAATGTAATAATTCTCCGAATATTACTTATTAGCACTCATAAAGGAAATGGTCACTTTTTGCTGTTGGTTCAGTTCAAGGTTCAGTTTCCTTGCAATGTACATGTCTATTTAGCGTGACTTTCCTCTCCATAGATATGTCCCTTCAATTCTCTGGAAGGTTAGGTGAAAACAGAGAGAAAATTTCAGTGTCCATACTACTAGAACTCCAAAGCTGTAGGGTACGGTGGAAATCAGAGAGAAAATCTCAGTGTCCATACTACTAGAACTCCAAAGCTGTAGGGTATGGTGGAAATCAGAGAGAAAATCTCAGTGTCCATACTACTAGAACTCCAAAGCTGTAGGGTATGGTGGAAATCAGAGGAAAAATCTCAGTGTTCACACTACTAGAACTCCAAAGCTGTAGGGCACGGTGGAAGACAGAGATAAAATCGCAATGTCCATACTACTATAACTCCAAAGTTGAGGGTACGGTAATCAGGAGTAGAGTTTGATTTTTCAATGCATACGACATAATGTGGTAGTTTACCACTGCTTTCCACTTTCCATACTGACTTTACTTTTGTCAAGTTTGAATAGACCTAGCTACCGTACCCGACCTAGCTACCGCATTCGACCTAGCTACCGTACTCAACCTAGCTACCGCACCCGACCTAGCTACCGTACCCAACCTAGCTACCGTATCTGACCTAGCTACCGTACCCAACCTAGCTACCTTACCCAACCTAGCTATAGTACCTGACCTAGCTATAGTACCCGACCTAGCTACCGTACCCAACCTAGCTACCGCACTCGACCTAGCTACCACACCAACCTAGCTACCGTATTCACCTAGCTACCGCACTGGACCTAGCTACCGTACCCAACCTAGCTACCGTATCTAACCTAGCTACCGTACCCAACCTAGCTACCGCACTCGACCTAGCTACCGCACCAACCTAGCTATAGTACTCGACCTAGCTACTGTACCCGACCTAGCTACCGCACCTGACCTAGCTACCGTACCCAACCTAGCTACCGTATCCCAACCTAGCTACCGTACCCGACCTAGCTACCGTACCCAACCTAGCTACCGTACCTGACCTAGCTACCGTACCCAACCTAGCTACCGTACCCGACCTAGCTACCGTACCCGACCTAGCTACCGTACCCGACCTAGCTATAGTACCCAACCTAGCTACCGTACCCGACCTAGCTATAGTACCCGACCTAGCTACCGTACCCGACCTAGCCATAGTACCCAACCTAGCTATAGTACCCGACCTAGCTACCGTACCCAACCTAGCTACCGTACCCAACCTAGCTATAGTACCCGACCTAGCTACCGTACCCGACCTAGCTATAGTACCTAGACCTAGCTACCTGTACCCAACCTAGCTACCTACCCATTTTGCTGCTGAGTCCAAAAAAGGGGAGGGGTGCATGAATATTTGATTGCCATGGAATTGAATATGACTTCCTGAGTGGAATGCCACGGAATTGAATATGACTCTCCTAAGTTGAATTGAAAATGACACAATATTAGTATTAGACAAAGGGAGGCAAGTCATGATGTACTAGATGTACACACTCTCCCCTTGTCCATCACACAATATTAGTTGAATGGGAGGCAAGTCATCGCCATGTACTAGATGCACACACTCTCCCCTGTCCATCACACAATATTAGTATCAGCCAATGGGAGGCAAGTCATCGCCATGTACTAGATGCACACACTCTCCCCTTGTCCATCACACAATATTAGTATCAGCCAATGGGAGGCAAGTCATCGCCATGTACTAGATGCACACACTCTCCCCTTGTCCATCACACAATATTAGTATTAGTATTAGCCAATGGGAGGCAAGTCATCGCCATGTACTAGATGCACACACTCTCCCCTTGTCCATCACACAATATTAGTATCAGCCAAAGGGGAGGCAAGTCATCGCCATGTACTAGATGCACACACTCTCCCCTTGTCCATCACACAATATTAGTATCAGCCAATGGGAGGCAAGTCATCGCCATGTACTAGATGTGCACACTCTCCCTTGTCCATCACACAATATTAGTATCAGCCAAAGGGAGGCAAGTCATCGCCATGTACTAGATGCACACACTCTCCCCTTGTCCATCACACAATATTAGTATTAGACAAAGGGAGGCAAGTCATCGCCATGTACTAGATGCACACACTCTCCTTGTTCATCACACAATATTAGTATCAGCCAATGGGAGGCAAGTCATCGCCATGTACTAGATGCACACACTCTCCCCTTGTTCATCACACAATATTAGTATCAGCAAAGGAGGCAAGTCATCGCCATACTAGATGCATCTCCCCCTTGTTCATCACACAATATTAGTATCAGCCAAAGGGAGGCAAGTCATCGCCATGTACTAGATGCACACACTCTCCCCTTGTCCATCACACAATATTAGTATTAGCCAATGGGTACTAGATGCAAGTCCATCACACAATATTTAGCCAATGGGAGGCAAGTATCGCCATAGATGCACACACTCTCCCTTGTCCATCACACAATATTAGTATTAGCCAATGGGAAGCAAGCCATCGCCATGTACTAGATGCACACACTCTCCCTTGTCCATCACACAATATTAGTATTAGCCAATGGGAGGCAAGTCATCGCCATGTACTAGATGCACACACTCCCCTCCATCACACAATATTAGTATTAGTGGAGGCAAGCCATCACACAGATATTCCCCCTGTCCATCACACAATAGCCAATGGGAGGCAAGCCATCGCCATGTACTAGATCATCTCCCCCTGTCCATCACACAATATTAGTATTAGCCAATGGAGAAGCCATCGCCACACACACTCCCCTTGTCCATCACACAATATATTAGCCAATATTAGTACTAGATGCAAATGGGAGGCAAGCCATCGCCATGCACTAGATGCACACACTCTCCCCTTGTCCATCACACAATATTAGTATCAGCCAAAGGAGGCAAGTCATCGCCATGTACTAGATGCACACACTCTCCCCTTGTCCATCACACAATATTAGTATTAGCCAAAGGGAGCAAGTCATCGCCATGTACTAGATGCAGTCCATCACACAATATTAGTATCAGCCAAAGGGAGGAAGTCATCGCAAGTCATCGCATTAACACATATGTACTCCCCTTGTATCTAGATGCAAGTCATCGCCATGTACTAGATGTACACATCACACAATATTAGCCAGGAAGCAAGCCATCGCCATGTACTCACACTCTTTGTCCATCACACAATATTAGTATCAGCCAAAGGTATGCAATTCATCGCCATGTACTGGATGAACACATAATTTATATTTTCGAGCTGTGCATTTAATCGTATATAATCTGTAATTGAGTTCATAATATTTTACTGTAAAGCGCCATCGAGCATTGCAATGAATGAGAGCCCCTCAATCAATGAGCTATTATTATTATTATTATTATTATTACAATATTACTACTACTGCTACCATTATTATCACTATTATTATTATTATTATTATTATTATTATTATTATTATTATTATTATTATTATTATTATTATTATTATTATTTATTTATTTATTTATCAGCTCCCATTCTACCTTCCGGTGTATGGGTTTTAGATGCCCGAATTTATCTTTCTCCAGGCTGCCCTGTCCTGACATTTTCTGTTTCCTTCCGTGAAAGTTAAATTTCTTTGTGTTAATGCCTTCTTTTATATCTTCTTCCCACTTTCTCGAGGTCTGCCTTTTTGGTCTTTTACCTTGCGTTTTAGAACTGTATTCTGATTTAGCTATTCTATTGTCATTCATTTTGTTAACATGCCCAAACCATCTCAGTTGATTCATTTCTATCTTAGTTTTTATGCTATCTGCTTTGGTTTGATCTCTTATTTTTGTGTTTCTGATTTTGTCTCTTTTAGTTTTCCCTACTACTCTTCTGAGATATTTCATTTCGGCTGTCTGCATTCTACTGTATTCCCTACTGCTAAGGTCCAGGTTTCACTGCCATAGAGGAGAGTAGGACAATAAATTGTGTTGTATACTGCCATTTTGGTTTTTGTTGACAATTCTTGTTTACTTACAAATGCCTTTCCTAGATGGTTATATATTGCACTTGCCTTTTTGATTCTCTTGCTGATTTCTTCTCTTAGTTTTCCATCTGAGTTAATCATTACTCCTAGGTAATTGTAGCTTTGAACATGTACTTAATTCTCCCTGCCCAATTTAAGATTTTGTGTTTTAGCTTCCCTGGTTAATAGCATTGTTTTGGTTTTCTTTGTATTTACTCTCACTCCTCTTTTTATTTAGTTCATTGTTGATAATGTTGATATTCAACTGAAGGTCACTTTCTGATTTTTTCAAACAGAACTAAATCATTGGCAAATGAAAGCATTGATACATTTACTGGTTTGAGGTTCCACATACCTACATTCATTTTCTTCATTTTTGAGGATGCCTTTACGACTGAATCCATAAATGTGATAAACAAAAGAGGACTTAGGAGTATTAGGACACAACCCTGTCTTACTCCTATATCTACATCAAATTCTGCAGATACATTTCCAGCTTCTCTCCCTGCACATGTTGGTTTATTGTAAAAATTTTAATGGCTTCTATTAAATTTTGATCTACATTGTGTTCTTTTAAAGCATGCCATAGTCCTTCCCTCCTCACAGTGTCTCAAAAGCCTTTTCTAAGTCAATAAAACATAGATGCAAGTCAATGTTTCTCTCAAGGATTTTTTCTATTATTTGTCTAATTGTAAAATGTGATCTTGTACACTTCTTCCTTGTCTAAATCCACTCTGATGCTCTTCAATCTGATCCTCTACTCTTTTCCTTAGTCTCATTTTCAGAATCCTAGCATACACTTTTCCTGGTATGCTAAGTAATGATATCCCTCTATAGTTTGAGCATTCCATAGTTGATCCTTTCTTATGTATTGGTACTGCCATTCCCTTTTCCAGTCGTCTGGCACCTGTTTGGACTTTCATGCTTCTTGACATATTGCATGTAGTAGTTTGACTGCCTCTCTCCTTTGGTTTTTAATCATTTCTGGATAAACTTGATCTGCTCCTGTCTCCTAATTTCACTTTTCTTATAACTGTTTGAAGTTCTTCCATTGAGATATATCTACATCTTCAGCTGTCTCATCTCGATTACCTGTTACTAAATGTTACTCTTAATAATTGATCTGTACTCATTGTTTAATATTATATGGTCTTTCTGGGGGGGATTATTTAATTGTTGAAAATACTTCCCCCACGTTTCCATGATTTCGCTGTCTCCTTTCATTATTTCTCCTTTGGCGTTCTTGATTTGTCGTATTGGGCATGCGTCGGTCTTTTTCATGCTCTTCATTGCTCCCCAGAACAGCTTTTGATTTCCTTGATAGCTTTCTTGAAGTCTTTGTCCAAACTCTTCCCACTGTTCCTGTTTTGCTTTCCTAGCTTCCTCTTTGGCGATAGTTCTTTTACTCACGTAATCTATCCTCTCCTCTGGTCTCTTTGTTTGCAAGTATTTCTTCCAGGCATCTTAGTCTTGACATTCTCATTCCACCATGCTGTTCTTTTCCTATCTCCTTTAATTTGTTTCCTACCACAGACCTCTCCAGTACAACTGAGGAGTGTTTCTTTAAATATTTGCCACTTTTCTTCTATTTTGCTTTCCTTCAGATCCATCTGCCTTTCACTGATAGATCTTTTTATCCTGGATTGGTACATTTGTTTTGCTATTGGTATATTTAGTTCTTCTATTTTGAGTTTATTAGTTTTCTTCTCTTTCCTTTTCTGTTTGTTTTCTTCAGTTAATAATCTCATTTTGGCTATCACTACGTGACGATCACTAAATATTTCAGCTCTTCTGCTTACTCTAGCATCCATTGTACTACTGTAAAAAAAGGAGCTGCTAACTATTATGTAGTCTATCATTGACTTTTCACATCTGTCTTCATTTACTCTTGCATATTTGTGGATATCTTTACGAGGAAAAATGTGTTAGCTATTTTCATGTTATTCTTTAGGCGAAAATCTATTAGTCTCTCTCCATTTGGAGAAGCCGTTGTCTCTCCTTCTTTACCTATTACTCCACCTGATGTTTCTACATTGTTGTCTACTCTAGCGTTTAAATCTCCTAAAACCATTAATTCCTGTTTGGGTTTGAGATTCTCTGCAGCTATTTGTAAATCATTTTCAAAGATATCTTTTTCTTCTTTGGTGGCATCTTCGTTTGGTCCATAAGCTATTAATAATTTAATTTCTCTTCCTTTTGGTTTAATATTTACCTCTAATAGCCATGGGATTACAAATTTCCAACTTTCTAGTAGCATTTCTTGCCTTTTATGCATTAGGCGGCCTACTCCTGCTCTATCTTTGACATCTACTCCTGAGAAGATTAAAGTATGATTTGGTCCTACATTTTCTATTCCTTGTCCTTTTTTCTTTTGTTTCTGTAATAGCTAAAATGTCTACTTTGAATTTTTCCATTTATTCAGCTAATTCTAACTTCTTCCCATTAATTGTCCTAACATTCCATGTTCCAAAAATCACAGTCCGTGTTCCTTTTCAGAGTCGTCTTCGAAAGTTCAAGCCGGGTATATCATTGTATATATTACTTTGAATCAGGTTGTTTGGGATAGGCAGGGGATTAGCCCACTGTACCTTAGGTAGATGGTGGGGCTGCCACCTTGAGGCCCCCTACCGGGCCTTGTTATTTTCTGTCAATAGTGTCAGGGTTAACTCCCCTTAGCCTTTGGTCAGTCAAGACCGGCATGCAAGGCAGCAGGTTGTTTTCTTTCAGGGTTAACTCCCTTAGCCTTTGGTCAGCTAAGACCTGCATGCAAGGTCGCAGGAGACTTGTGGAGGGTGGGATCATCTACTCCCTGTACAAGTGCTTACCTTCCACTGCCCGGGTTCAACAAATGCGGCCTTAAAATATGTCATTTTAAGAGTTTAGAGACCCATGCTGACACTCGTGTAGCTCTGACTACAACAAGACTACAGCGCTAAGACTTAATGTGTAGATATTACTGCAACAAGAATACAGTGTTAAGGCCTAGTGTGTATGTATCACCCATCACTGCAACAAGATTACAGCGCTAATGCCAAGTGTGTATGTATCACTGCAACAAGACTACAATGCTAAGGCCTAGTGTGTAGATCTTACTGCAACAACATCACAGTGCTAAGGCTTAGTGTGTAGATCTTACTGCAACAAGACTACAGTGCTAAGGTCGAGTGTGTAGGTATCACTTCAACAAGACTACAGCGTTAAAGCCCAGTGTGTAAATCTTACTGTAACAAGACTACAGTGTTCAGGTTTAGTGTGTAGATCTTACTCACTTACTGCAACAAGAATAACACCCAAAAAAGTTGATGTATGCTGGTCGATATCATCTAAAATCGATTCTTGCTTAACCCTTTCCCTGACGGCTGGGTCAAATTGAGCCATTGGGATCTTTCATACTCAATAACTGGGGGGGATACTTAACATTTTTTAGTCAAATTGCATGTAATCCTCAAGATCATCAAGGTAAACGGTATCCTAGTCCTAGACCTGATTTTGATTTTGATAAAAAATGTGGAATTTATGAGGGGTTTAAGTTTTTTACACAGTCCCTGACGACTGGGTCATATTGACCCGTATACATTTATTTAGTAAATTCAACAAAGAAATGAGGTTTTCAAGCTTAATTATTTTGTTTTCACATTTAATAAGTTCTCTTTGAAAATAATAACAGCTTTATAACGATATAATTAGAAATTACAGTGTGACAATTCACCTTTTCCATGTTACATACATGACACCAAAATCCACACACGCACACACACAAACACACACACACACCCAAGACACATAATCTATGCAATCTTTTTATCTAATTCCTTTCTAACAGTAAGATTGCACAAAACTTGATGGTCTTCTTCAGCATCTATTTATGCACAGTTCTGACAGCAAATCACGGAATGTTCTGGGCAAATATAGCAAGAACATTTGCTGCAAGTTGTTCTTGTCTTTTTGTCTTTCTTTGCGGGACATCTGGCACACCTCCTCCGTTTTCCGTCATCAAGTTTTGCTTTCTTTGCAGGTGGGTTTGAAACAGCTTCGATGGCAGAAGGCCTCAAGGCGTCCAATACCGCTGTGATGTTGTTTTGCCCTGTTTTTGCAACGAGACTGCTGATCGACGGATAATCTGTGGCAATGCTAGGGATTGGCCAATGTCCATGTTGAAGTTTTGTGGGTTGTCTTCATGAGACAGAGTGTCCAAGGGATACTTCATTCTGAACACAATCAGGGCAGCAATTGATGACAAGTCCAGTATGTTGAAAAATATCACAAGAGGCCACCTTTTGGTCTTTCTTTTCGTTGAAGGCGTGTGCCATTTGGTCCATTGCGTCAACACCTCCTTTTGTCTTGTTATAAGATAAGTGAGGACGATTTCTGGTTTTTGGCTCTCACTCTCAGTACACACATCACCCTTGTTGTGCATTGTGCTTAGAAGCAGCACATTTTTTTGGCGTTTTGTTTGGTAGGAGACTAGCACACTTTCTTCCTAAATATAAATTTTGATTCCCCAAGTGGGAGGGCGTTCTTCTCTGAAACTCCTTTGGAAGAAAGGTTTTGTTTCTTCTGACTGTTCCTACTGTTGTCAGTTTTTTTTCTTAACGAGGGTTTCTGCCAATTTCAGATCAGTGAAGTACTTGTTATGTTGCGCCTGATCCATGGTAATGATCAGTCAATAAACTGACTACATCGGCAGCGACGCTCTGGCTTCTTTGACTTGGTTTGGCGCTTTTACTTTTAGTGTCTCTCCCAAGATAAGGTAAAGCTCTCAATGGATAGTTATTTGAAGCATTGCATGCCCAGAAAATTTTGATGCCATATTTATCAGGCTTTGATGGTATATATTGAATAAAACTACATGCCTTGGAATGGAGCCAATTGTTCAACAACTGTAATGTTTTGGCTTGGGACATAATATTTGGCCAGGTTGTCGTGAAATGAATTCCAAACAGGATCTGAAGGTAGCAAACTTAGTTTTTCATATATAAAATATAAATATATATATACATGTACACAAATTATAGATTATATACTGAGTACATGTGCTAAATATGACAATAAGTGACAACTCCACTAATAAAGACAGAACAAACACGTGACGTTTCTGGGTATAAGTAGTATAACACTTCACAGACAACAAACAATAAATTATATATAGAATCTAGATCTAAGTACACCTCAGGCATCACACAATGTGATGTCAGTAGAAAAACATAAAGGAGAAAGAAAGAAAGAAAAAGAAAGTGATGATAAGAAACATAGCAGAGAGGGGGGGTGTGAAGAATGAGCGAGAGTGGAAGGTTCAGATTTAGAATGAAATAAAAACATCAAAATAAGTAAGTAATAAAAGGTGAGAAGGAAATAGAGAGAAGGAGAGATTTAGAGAGAGGGAGAGAAAAAGGAAGAAAATAAGGCAGGGAAGAAAGAATGGGAGAGAGAGACGTGTGAGTATGGGGAATAAGAACGAAAAAATAGGATAAATATAAAATATACAAGTTGAGTACATGTGATATGGTAGTTAACCACAACCAGGCAAATGTAATTAGAAAATTAAAGGCTAAACAATCGAATACTGAGTTAACCCTATTTTCTATCTTTGGGGTCCATTGGACCCCAAGGCCGTGTTTTTTGGCTCTAAAATCGTCAATTTTTGACCCACGGATCTGAAATTTCGTGACTTTTCCTAATTTGACCCCTAAGTGACCAACCCAAATTTGGTTTGTCTCACGTGCATGGTTTGCTCACCCCAAAAGGCCTCCGCTGGATTTTGAGATTTGCTTTCTTGGTGGGGTCCGCTGACCCCCTCACAAATAAATAGAAAATATGGAGAAACCTCCTATTTCATACTTTGGGGTCCGCTTGGACCCCATGGCATTTTAGTGCTATAGTTCCAATTTTATGGGTATGTTCCAAATAAATCAATATCAAATCAAAAGTAGTGGTGTAATTTGCAAGAAAAAATGAGTTTTAGAACCCAGCACAGTGTACCTGCAACTGCAATACAACAAGATCATTTTGTATAACGCTTTTAGTTTTTGTCGAATCCACAAAGTGCTTTGTACAACAATTATGTACTTCCCTGAGCAGCCATACTCCTTACTTGATGGATTAGACAAGTTCCCATTGTAATTGTAGCCTTATCTTGATATATATGTCTTATTGCTGGATAATAGTAGTAGCACATTGCGTGAGGAAATGTGTGCATATATATAAATATATAATATAGTTAATACTAATACATAATACTATAGCCTCTCCCTAAAGCTGACTGTAACCACTAGATAACACTGCAACTTCAATGTACATTTAAACATCAATGAAAACAAATATTTAGTTTTTGGGTGACAAGAGATTTTTTAAAGATAACATTAACATTGAAAATGAAAAAACCCAAATGAACAAAAATATGCTTGGGTAGTATGAATTTTAAAAAGTGTTGAGCATTTTCTGAGCGAATCTAGGTGGATTCACAAATGAAGCAGACTTTTTTTACGCAGTGCTCGTTGCAAACATAGCTATCACATTTTGAGCAGACTTGCTTCACTTTCCTGTCTTTTCTTTCTTGGGCACCGACTACATCTTCCTTTCCCCCTTCTCTCTTTCGACCTTCTCCCCTCGTGGTTGCCTCATTTCCAAGATTCCATTCAAGTTTCAAAATTTCATATGCTAACTTCACCCTTCTACTTCTATTTGTTTTCGCCAGCTCCATTCTTCTTTGTAGATGCTCTAACACCAACTCTTTAGCCAAAAGCTCGTTAAAGGATCCTCGGTCTTTGTAAGATTTTTCGTCTCCGGGGAAGACTTCTTTGTACATAATATGCGCTGCCACGGCTGCTGTGTCCAATAGGTTGTAAAATATAACCATCGGCCACCTTCTGGTTTTTCTCTTGCAGGAAAAACTGTGACACATGTAGTCGAATGTGTCAACATCACCCTTTGTTTTAGTTTTATTGTAGTATTTTACAATCTCTAGCTTCTTTTTCCCCTCCTGGTCAACATCAGCTGCATGGTGCATTGTACTTACTAAGTACTTAGCAGCACAACAGGTTTTTTTGCATTAGACTTGTACTTGTATGCAACCAAGCTCTTGTCTTCTGTAAACAGGAAACTGCTTTCAAACTTACGTATTCCCGTTCCTGTCTGGAATTCTTTGGGGAGAAAGGCTTTGTTTTTTCTGACAGTGCCCACAATGGACAATCCTTTCCTAGACAGATGGTCTGCGAGCTCTACATCAGTGAAGAAGTTATCGCAACTGATATTTCTCCCAGTCTTGTGATATGGTGTACTTAGCTCCTTCACTGTCTCTCTGCCAAGGTTCGTCCTTCTTTCGCCATGTTTCCCCAAGCAGGGAATTGCCTGGAGAGGGTATGCAGTTTGGCAATCACAAATCATGAAGAGCTTTAGACCATACTTATCCGGCTTGCTTGGACTTGGAAGATATTGCAGGAATTTGCACCGTCCTCTCCATGGAACAAGCTGTTCGTCTACTGTTAGACATTGTGATGGGGTGTAATTTCTCTGTAGATTCTTGTTTACCTCATCAAACAGATCTCTCATAACTCATAGAGGCAAATATATCTCTGTCACGTCTGCTGGACCTTGTTGCCTTGTCATCAAAGCGAAAGAGCAGCAGAGAGTTCAATGAAGCGCTTCAAACTCATAACAAATAACACACATGGCCACGCTGTCAGCTGAAGCTCCATACCATATCTTTGACACTTTGAGCAGACTGACTTTCCGTGCTCCGAGATGGATATATCACTATTAGGCCGAATAATGCTTTCATTTCAGTAAAATCTGTTGGTTGCCATCTTGATCCTTTGCGTCTAACACCCTCTTTGTTCGTCATTTTGACAATAATATTGATGACTCTGTCTGTAAATATTCGATGAAATGTTGACGCAGCTGAGTCGATGTCTTTCGAATTATTGAAACAAATGCAAAGATGCTTCCCACTTGACAAATTGATGTATATATTTTAAGTAATTACTAAGAAAATATATGGGTCCATTGGACCCCAAAGGTAGAAATAGGGGTTTCCATTAATTTCTTCATTCGTGCTTGGACCCCATGTGATATAAATAGGATGTTACCACTATACTGCTATTAAAAGGTAGGGGGTCTATCACTTTATCAGACCCCTAAAAGCTGAAATAGGAATATTTAGGTAGGGCATGAAATAGGGTTAACATAATGAAACTCAAACTGGAAGAACTAGACGAAGAAGAATGCTAGATGTGAAACAAGTAAGAAGACAGAAGGACAAATCTTGGATACATGGAGAAAATATTGTGAGCAACTACATAGCTCCTCTAATTCTAGGGCGTTTATGAAACAAGCTTGTGAGATATACTTTGGAATATGGGGCCATGGTGTGGGATCCATATCATGAAGAGGACATCAAAAGGCTAGAGGGAATCCAGTGACAGGGAGTTTGTTTCAGCACCGGAGATTACAGCTCTAGAACACCAGGCTGCATTACACAAATAATCCAGGATCAAAACCTCCGACCTCAAAGATTAAAAACATCTCAGACTAGCCTACATCTTAAAAATTGTCAAAAGAATGACTTCATCAATTCCTCAAGTGAAATTCTTAATCCCAAAACGTCCCAAGCGCATCATCAAACCACGAAAATTTGAAGACACATTAACGCATACCATAATTGAACCCTACGTCACAAATAACACAATTTGCTACACAATACCATCATCACATACAAACAACTACAGAAACTCTTTCTTCATCCGTACCATCGTTGATTAGAATCACCTCGATGATCATACCATTATCTCAACATCTATCGAAATTTTCAGAGAAAGACTGTCACATCTATAAACTGTCAGTTGTAATTACGCCAATACTGGTTTCTACAACGTAATATTCAGATTTAGAATCTAAAGGTTTGACAAGCAACATAAACAAAGGGCAGGGACAATTGCAAAAAAATTCAAGCTAATGAGGAATGATTGCCAAATTCTTCCAATCGAAAAACAGACTTGACCATGGGAACTATTTATAAATTTCATGATGGCCTGATGCTGTAACATTCCAATTCCAGCAAACAATAATAATTTAATTAGAATTAGCACAAAAAAAACCAAACATTGGATTTAACACCCTTTACAAAAAATTACCAAAAAAGAAAGACTGCTGATCCTCAGCTTTTCTGGCAAAGTGCAATTGTAGCTTTGCAAACTCAAAATGGTGTCTCCAGACGTTCATTCCAAACTCTCAAAGTCTGAATCTCTACCGTTAAGCTAAGGGTTTCTTGTTTAAGAAATTGCACTTAACCCTCATATTATACACCGTATGTACTTTTCAAGGTAGGTTCAGGCTAACGATCTCAAAGCCAAAATAAAATAGCTTACTAAGTAAGTTTTTTACATACTGGTTGCCAGATATATATATATATATATATATATATATGTATATAATAACTATATTATATATTTAATATTATACATATTTTATCATGTCGATTATGTCACAATAAATATTGAACTTAAGATCTGTTATATCACAACAAATGTTGAACTTTAAATCTACAGTAGTTGCTGGATAATTAAAAGCACATTTCATAAAAGCACACTCTGCATAAACTATAAACACGCGTCTACATCTGCTGACCAAATTTCTACTATATAACAACAGTATTCTCATAAACACACGATATGCATAAAAGCATGCTTTTTCCTGTGCCCAAAGGGTTGCGTTTATCCAACGACTACTGTATTCTGTCACAATAAATGTTGAACTTGAGATCTATTATGTCACAACAAACTTGAAACTTTAGATATACGTAGATCTATTGCAATTCAAAATAATCCACCATGATAATTGTGTAGGTGCCGGTAACACTCATCCTCAGTTTTGCTCACATCCAAACATAGCCAGCAGAACAGTATTCTGCAGCTAGAGCAGGACATTTTGTTGCAGCCTTCTATCTTTTCAATGGGAGTGCGACATCCTGGACACAACTTTCTTTTCGATGGATTCGCTGCAACCCAGTCAGCCAACACAGACTCTGCCCGAGTTCTACTTTTGGCCATTAGACAGGTCATCCCTGCATGGAAAGCTATGTGGCAAGAGGTGCAAATGCTTGCCAAGCAAAGAGGACAGCTAAATTCAGAACCATCCAACTCAACTGTGACTTCATACACTACTGGGCAATTTGGGTGAGGCAAAACTTATACTTATCCTTATTCACCGTGACAAAAGCATTCACGGCCATAGAAACAAGTTTGTCCTCTCGAATCCATCTTTTTGACAAAGCAAACTTGACATCTCTCAACACAAAGCATGAATCACATCCACTTCTGGCACAGGTTAAAGGAAACTCCTTATTGTCCACTGAGAATGACACCTGATGATGGAGACAGTCCAGACAGTAGGCATGGCCGCAGACTTCCAGACGGAAAAGCATCTCTTTTTTCTCAATGGGACACATGCATACCTGACAGTCTGGTAGATTTGTTTCTTTGTGTGGTCCTGCACCTTTCCAAGCTTCTGTTTCCAAGGCAACAAAACTCTGGCATGCTTTCTCTACAGCAGATGGTGTTCCAATAAGATAAACACTCTGTTTCTTCCAATTAATTTTGACCAATTTCAGTTTGAATTCTTCTAAAAGACCATTAAGATCAGGACCATACTTGCACATTGTCAGTTTCATTAAGCCAGGAGGCTTGTCATGACCTTTCATTTGAATTAAGCCTTCATCACTTCCTTCAATTTCATTCAAATAGGAGTTGATGTCTTGTTGTGTCTTACTGACTTTGACTCCTGACCATAAATGCTAATTTTACCGCTTCTGAAGTCTGTAATGATGACACAGCTGTTGTTCTTCTCAATCTCTTGCAGGTGTTGTTGACCAACTTTATTCAGCAAGCAACTTAAAATTTCATTTATAGAGCAGTCAATGATTTCTCCTTCCAATTCTTTACACAGCAGATCTCTTGCCTCAATGATATTAGACGGAGTAGATGATTTGATCTCAATAGCAAAATCTTTCTTCAATTCCTTCCATGTCAATTCAGTAGCTTTGTATTTAGCCAAACCTTGAAGAGAGTTTCAAAAACGTTGTTCACACAATGCTTTCAGTCTTCGTGGTACATGCACAATTGTTTTGAGGCAAGGGCTAACTTCAACATTATGACCATCAATAGAGAGTCTGTACTTCATCTTTTGACAAACACTATATCCTCCTATTGGATCAGCGAAGCTTATGAAACAGACATAATAAATGCTTCCCCCTTTTGGTTTTAACATACTGATTTTGAAACTATCCTCTTTCAAATACAGTTTGATGAAGGAAGTGATTTGATTAATCTTTGCATTTATGGTGTCCATTGATATGTCTACCGTCTCTCTGGCAACTCTGACTTTTATATCTGTAATGTCATTGCCAATGTTACCATGCATTTGGTTGATTACTTCGTCTTTGACCTCATTTTCCTTTAAAGATCCTGTATCATAAATAACCAAATCTCCTCTTTTTGCTACTTTTATTTTACAACAACGGCCGTTCACCCAGATTGGTTTGCCCACTAAAGAAGACTGATTGAGGGGAGAACATTCGATATAAGCGGTTCCGCTTCCTTTGATGGGTCGACGAATCCATGTCAGTTTTGCATCAAACATGTTCCTACTATTACTATGTTTTGCATGTTTATCCAGCTTCAATATTCCAGCATTACTTTTGTCCTTACTTGTGGCCTCCACAGCAGACAGAGCTTCAGCAATAGATCCAAAACGAACAAAGCCCCATGGGTCGTAGCTCTTAAATTTTATTTTTTCTTTGATCTCTCCGAAAACTGAAAACTTTTCCAAAATTTCTTCTTCCGTGACAGTTTGATGTGTTCTTTTAATCATGACTTTATCACTTTGATTGGGCATGAAAATGTTCTTGACACAGCCTCCGTGTCCAATGACAACCCGAACTCCAGTTGAAACAAGGGATTCATTTTTGCTCAAGGCAAACTCAAAGTCCTCTGACAGTAATTTCTCCGTTGTTGTTGATTTTATTTCATTGAATATGTTCACAGCAGATTGACTGATAGAAAATTGTGAATGAACATCCAACACACCCAAGTCTCTAAAAACTTCTATGACTGGTCGCAACAATCCACAGTTCAGAAGTTTTTCCTCCAAACTCGTAAATTTGAGAAATATGGACCAACCAGAGCACGAAAGATGGTTAAACCCACCTCCCTCTCGGTGCACGCTGTAAAACTTATTTTGCTCAGCTTTCGTGATATCAAACTTCAGCTTTCCTGATGTCACAAGCTCGTTCACCCAATTTTCTTCCACAACTGTGATGCCTTTAATGAACTCCTGTGATGTTCTCATCAAGTTAGTGTATACTAGCCACTCCGGGTGCAAGTTCAAAGTCACAAGAATACTAGAAGGATGAATGTGAACTTGGTGCTCAGGAATAAGTGAGAAATATCCAGCTCTGGAAAGTTGTGAAAAGTTAGAAATCGAGGCTGCATAGGCATTGAAAAGAATTTTCTAAGTTTATCCATGGCATTCGCCTCTGTCGAAAATTGTTGTCTCATGTCAATTCTCAAATCCCGAAATAATAGGGTTTTTGCATCTTTAATACTTTGACGTACAAAATTGATGGATTTATAGCTGATACAATGAGTGCGGCACCAAGAAGATTTCTTGTCATCAGTGACACCACTCCATGCTCTGTACACTTGTAACCAGGTAAAAGTATCTCCATATTCTGAGCCAAAGTCAATTTTACTCTTAGCAACAACTTGAGCTTCACTTTCTGTGAAGCCACGGAAGAACAAATCACTTCCACTGCTTATTACTGATGCCATAACAACTGCATCATAGAGAAGATTCTCTTTATTAGCCTCATAAACAAGATAACCTAATTTTGGGCCAAAAGGTAGTTTTGACATCCACCGTCCATTATCAGTTATTTCATCGTTAACAATTGCACCGAGATACTCTAGAGTCTCAATTGCTATATTCAGAGCAGTCTCAGACGGGGCTTGAACAAAGTCATAGGATTTGACGTCAATTCCAAGCTCAAAGAGCTTTAGAACAGACTGACCCAGATGGACACGGAGTATTTCAGGATCATTAATGTTTTCCATTGCCTCAAAACTGTCTTTGGAATACAAACGATAACATTTACCACTTGCAGTACGACCGGCGCGGCCTTTGCGTTGGTCGGCTGAACTTTTGCTTATAGCATGAATGCCGAGTTGATTCATGTTATGCTTAGGATCATACTTCATTTCCTTGGCAACTCCTGTATCTATGACATACATTATTCCATCTATAGTTATGGATGTCTCAGCACAATTTGTGGCAAAAACTACTTTGCGTTTATCTTTGGAAAGCTTTTCAAATACTTTTTTTTTGGTCTTCAGATGGCAACTGACCATGTAGAGGC
Organism: Doris montereyensis; assembly: GCA_037039925.1. Classification (NCBI taxonomy): domain Eukaryota; kingdom Metazoa; phylum Mollusca; class Gastropoda; order Nudibranchia; family Dorididae; genus Doris; species Doris montereyensis. Next base: position 449,730 of record JAXRKP010000114.1, on the reverse strand, counting down.
AAACAAGCAAAATTGGACTTTCCTTTACACTTTTTCTCAAACTCCTCACAGCATCTCATAATTTCAACTGGTGAAGTAAGGAAAACCAATATATCCCCAGGGCCCTTTGAGGAGTGAATTTCAACAGCTTTTGACACAGCTTTTTCTTCATAATTTTCAAAATCATCAGGTACACCCTCAGTATAGAACAAGTCTACTGGAAAATTCCTGCCTGAAACTCGTAGTTCTGGACCCGAACTGAAGTATCTGACAAAAACTCCCGGATCAATTGTTGCTGACGTTATAATGACTTTCAGATCTGGTCTTTTCTGCAAACAACGTTTATAATTCCTAAGAGAATGTCTGTGTAGATACTTCGTTCATGAGCCTCATCAACAATGATACAAGAATAATTCTTTAGATCCTGATCTTTCAGACACTCGGTAAGAAGAGAATGATCTGTTGTGAAAACTATTTTAGTCCCTTGACCAATCTTCTTGCCTGTTCCAGCTTTGTATCCCACTAAATTGCCGATGCTTTCAACCATTTCCTCTGCTACTCTTTCTGCCAAGGAAACTGCTGCTATACTTCGTGGTTGTGTACAAACAATTAAACCATGCTTGGCTAAACCAGCCTCATATACATATTGAGCTAACTGTGTACTTTTTCCAGAGCCAGTTTCCCCTAAAATGATGGATACTTGATGTGATTTCATCTGGTTCACAATATCCTTTCTTCTCGCATAAATTGGTAATGCATTTTTCAGTCGTGTGCACTCAATCCCAACAGATTTAAGTACAGAAGATACATTGCTTAATGTTGCTTTCAGTATATCTAATGTTTTCAAGTCTTCGCTAATTTCTCACAGTGTTGAACAAATTCAGTTCTTTGCATCTGAAGCTCCTTTAATTTTTGTAATAAAACCTTTTTGGCCTCCAACGTCTTTCTCACTGATAAAATCACAATCTTCTTTTGTGGAATACTCACTAATTTTACGCTGAACCTCATTTGTCTTTTTTTATGGTTTTCAAGAATTTCCATTATCCTGTTTTCAATAGAACTTAGAGCTTTCTGAATTTCTAACTTAAGGACTGCTTGCTCTTGATTTGTATTCATTTTCTCCATTTTATGCTGAGACGTTGCTTTTTGCTCAGAATCTACTTTGTGGCATTTTGCCGTACTCATATGGTTTGAGTTTGATTTTGAAGAGATTTGTGTTGTAGAACTTTTTCTGTTTTTAGGTAAAGCTGATATTTGCACCTTCAATTCTTTTCTTAAATTGGTGACTACAGTTTTCAGACTTTCTTCAGTTACTGCAATATCACCGGTGATGGTAAAATGGCACTCAGTTATATTCTTCTTCAGCAATAACCGAGTAGCCTCATATGAAAAACGGATATTGACATCATCAAATCTTGCCTCAAAAAGTTTGGGGACCAGTTCATTCTCAAGGCATTTTTCAATCTGTAGGCAAATGTCAAGTGTACGTATTTGAGATTTATTTTCTTGTTCACTATCTCCCAAAACATGAGAAGATTGATTTTTCATTGAGAAATCTGAAATCTTTTTTGGTCATCTCTTAGATCATTCTTTATCTTGTCTCCCATGTAGTTTCCAGCAAAGAGTGGATCTACTTCACAAAACTCGTTATGCTGTCCTCTCTCCAAGTACAAGTTCCTGTTTCTCCACCGGCTGAGACCGTCTTGGTTTTCTCCCAATTCATCAGCACTACTATCAGGCTGACCTGTGCTTTGGCATCTGTAACCGCGTTCTTCTTTTAAATCTTGATAGCTATTTGGTTTTGGACAGTTAGCTACCGGTTCACTAGCAGTAGTACTAGATCTAGCAGTTTTTTTGGAATACAGGTGGAAACTGCCTGCATTGTCAGATGGAGGGCAAGAGGGTCTTTCTGAGAAACACCTTGTTTTCTTAGGGATTTCTTAGGTTGTGTCGTTTACTGGAAGAGAAGACCAGAGGAGGTATGCTTTCTTTTCCAGACATTGTACACGACACAGTTTCTGTAACAAAGAAGGAAAAGAAATAAGAAAACAAAAACAACGTTTTGACAGTGATCTTCTTTTTTATTTATTGTCTGATTGCTCCCAATTTTCATATATAGCATCTATGCAACAATACGAAATCCCACCCAGTAGCGAATTTTGATATCTCTTCAAATTTTAGCAAATCAAATATTTTTTAGATTAAATTTGCCAAAAAAACGGAAACGTAACTAGATGCATTTGCAAAAAAATTATAAAATCATAACCATTCAATTTATCAAGCAGTTAAAGCCAAATCTGTTAAAAACTGAAAAAGACAAAGAGAGAGAGAGAGAGAGAGAGAGAGAGAGAGAGAGAGAGAGAGAGAGAGAGAGAGAGAGAGAGAGAGAGAGAGAGAGAGAGAGAGAGAGAGAGAGAGAAGAGAGAGAGAGAGAGAGAGAGAGAGGAGAGAGAGGAGAGAGAGAGGAGGGAGGAGGGAGGGAGAGGAGAGGAGGGAGGGAGGGAGGGAGAGAGAGGGAGAGAGAAGAGAGAGAGAGAAAAGAGAGAGAGAAAAAGAGAGAGAGAAAGAGAGAGAGAGAGAGAGAGAGAGAGAGAAGAGAGAGAGAGAGAGAGAGAGAGAGAGAGAGAGAGAGAGAGAGAGAGAGAGAGAGAGAGAGAGAGAGAGAGAGAGAGAGAGAGAGAGAGAGAGAGATGTAGATTAAATCACACACACCACATCTAGATCTAAATCTAATGTTAAATCACGAATCGTTCCCATCAACCAAATTCGTCTGTAATTTGTTAAATCCAGGGGAAAATGATGAAAATGTAAAATAATAACAAGGTATTATTATTAGAATAGATGATGCTATGGTCTCAACTCAATGGCATACGTTTTCTTCTGCATTTGCTTGTGCAAAAGCGAAGTCTAGGTCGTTAACTTGTTTTGTCATTTCTGCTCCCATCTGTTATATTTTTAATCAGAAGTTCATGGCTAAAAGAAACAGAAAGGGAGAAAGAAGACAGCCTTGGCGAACTCCTGTCTTGATGGTGAAAGATTCAGAGATTTTTCCAGCATGTACTAATTTCACAGTCATATCTTCATATGGTTTCTGTATTATTCTTGTCAGTTTTAAGGGTACTCCATAATGTCGCAGGAATTTCCAAAGAGAATTCCTACGGAGGTTGTCAAATACTTTCTCAAAGTCGATGAAATTGATGTATAGGGATGAATTCCACTCTAACGATTGCTCAACAATGATGCGCAATGTGGCTATTTGGTCAGTACATGATCTATTTTGTCTAAATCTTGCTTGCCCATCTCGTAGCTGGGTATCGATTGCCCTTTTAAGTCTTTCCAAGGATAATCCTGTTGAGATTTTTTTCTGAAACTGACAGTAGCATTATCCCCCCTGTAGTTAGTGCACTCATTGAGGTCTCTCTTTTTAGGTAATTTGACAACATGCAGGGATGTAAATGGCATCTGGAGAAATTCATTAAAAAGAAACCCCGGTGGGGTCGGGGATGCCCCCTGCGGGGGTCCACGGGTGGAACCCCCCCCCCCCCCCCACCCCGGGCGAAATTGAATTTTCACACTTGTACAGCTTAAAAATGGCCTCTCCTGGGCTTAATTTAGTTAAATTACTAGGGATAAAGAGACTTTAAAATGAAGAAACAGAACTAGAACTGACATACAGTGGACAAAAAATAAATACATGAGTGGTACAAGAATAACTTTCAGAAGAAAGAATGTGGTTATGGCCATGATGTACATACCTTACTTTACTTGGTAAATGTCCTGTTTCCTTTGTCTACAAGTTTTTGTTGATTGTAATTCTTATTTCATTGTCACATAAAAATTCACCTCTAACTTTGGTGTCACAGTTATACTCAGTTGAGCTATCAGTGCAAGGATACATGAACTTTTACCACTTCTAGCACCTCAAATAAGTCTCTCTCAGTAATATTAGTAATAATATAATATATAAAAAAATCAGAACCAACCACAAAATAAACAACATTAAACTTAAACAACGTGACCCTGATCGGGGGGCTAAACAGGTACCCCTGCCCTTGAGGATAACCTGAATTTTAGTACAATAGAAAAGAAAGACAGAAAAAGTAACGGATGATATTTTTATATCTAAGGAATTACAGGTTGGGTTGGGTTTTTTTTGCCGCTTTCACATTGTCATCTGTTGAATTTTTCCTCTTTGATCCCATAGCTAAATGAGAAGATGCAGATGTAGCATTCAATTCAATACTGGATGTCACAGACTCAGCTGTTTGATGAACAGAAACTTTCTTCTTAAAGGTCTTTTTCATACTTTTGGTTGGTTTTGATGTCTTCATTCTTGTAGCAGCTATCTGCATGTAGTAAGAAAGAGATGGATCCGCAGGACTGTGGATTGGATCATCTCTATGGAACATTTGTATGCTGCTTTTTTCATGGTTGAGCAGTTTGTATTTTATTTTATGAATTGATTCATATGTCTGAACATCCATTCTGTTGGTGGTTGGGTTGATGATGTTATTCATAACACTAAAAGAGGACTCAACCCTTGGTCCTGTAAAAATAGATAATAACATGCTCTGACAAGACTAAGAACATTATACTGTGGATTACAAAGCACTTGTGCCCACCATAAATCCAGCACCAAGCAAACCCATCTTTGTCTACCTTTCGGAAATAATCTGGTAAAAAAATCGCCGTTTCATCTTTCAACAATAACCAATCCTATCGAAATTTGTTCCTACACTCTAGATCTATCGCATCAACTGTTGTATCTCGCTCCACAAAATTAGGAGACCTTCGTGAACATGACGCCATGTTGTGTTTACTAATTTCAATACTTACCAATGAGAGTTACTTCCCTTATACCTACCATCTATTTCCCGCTACGGCTATTTACGAGGGTCAGAGAATTTTTCTCTGAATCGTCGGAGAATCTCGGACTAATGAAAGTGACGGAAACTCGGCCATCAGAGAATTGTTCTCTGAAAATTTGTCTTACAAATAACGAACAGATATCGCGACAATAGTATTAATGTAATTGTGAAAATAACTTCCTTTTGTTCATAGTTTTTAGATTTTGAATTCTTACAGTCGAAAAAATATACTAGATCTATCAGTGAATTAAAAAATAATTATCTGAAATAACAAAAATTAAATAGAATTAGATCTAGAATCTAGATCTATTTCTAGACTAGAAATAGAGACTAAATCAAGGAATTTACCCCACATTTCAACACAATCAAATAATCTGAAATCAGAGAAAATCTGAAAGATTCGACATCCCTGAACATGACTTTTCCAGTCATTTTGAAATTCTTCCTTTTCCCAGATCTTTGTGAAAAGGCTATGTAACATGGCAACGGAGCACTCTGTGTTTGTTTTCAGTGCTTCTCCAGGTATATCATCCGGTCCTGCTGCCTTTCCATTCTTAATCTTTCCGATTGCATGTCGAATCTCAACTGGTGTTGGGGAAACTGTAGCTATATCTAGGTCTTCTATTGCCTCCTCTATGTTTGGGGGTTGTGCAGGTGGTGGTCGATTCAGCAGTTCTGAGAAGTGTTCCTTCCAACGAGCCATTTGTTCCCCTTTTGTGGAAAGGAGATTGCCGCTTTTGCTTTTTATGACTCTATTTCCTTGCCTCTTAGCTTTTTAGTTACAGCATAGACATCTCTCCTTTGATGATATTTCCTTTTCTGCCGTTTCACTGGCCTCTTTGGCTAATTCTTCAAAATAATTTACTTTGTCTGCTTTTACACTTTTCTTTACTTGAGCATTGGCCTCCGTGTATAAGTATAAGGCGTGGGATTGGGCCTTAGTTGTTTTGGTTCTTGACATAAGTAGCTGCATGTTTTTATCTTTATGGAGGTCTCTTGAAAAATCCATTCTATCCGGTGTTGTTTCTTGTTGAGCGTTTCCTCACATGTTGCTATCCACACATCTTTCAGGTCCCTCCAATAGTTTTCTATGTTACTATCTTCCAGTCCTGTCAGAGCCTCAAATCGATTGGAAATTGTGAGAGAAAATTCTTCTTTTTTCCTTTCTTCTCTTAGAAGGTTGACAGCGTATTTCATTTTGGTTATAAGTTGTAGTTGTTGGTGTGTCTCTGTATCGTTTCAGTCTAAATTTTACTATCCCTATACATGTAACAAGGTGGTGATCTGAACTGACATCTGCTCCTCGATGAACTTTAACATCACTGAGAGAGGATATAAATCAGTTGTTGATACACCGATGGTCAATTTGGTTCTGTGTCTTTTGATCAGGTGAAATTCAAGTGGCATTAAGTGGCAAGGTGTATTCTTTCGTGTTTGAAAAGACTGCGTCCTATCATAAGGTTGTAGCTTGCACTACTTGCACATGTCCATAAAAAGTTCTCCGTTTTCATTCATTATCCCTAATCATGCTTTCCCATGACCTCCTCAAATTCTTTGTTGTCATCCCCTATATTGGTGTTGAAATCTCCCATTCTTATTGAAATGTCCATTGACTTGATGTCTTCCAGCTTTTGCATGAGCTGCTCGTAGAAATTTACTTTGACAATGACATCTTCCTCCTTGTCATTCGTTGGGGCATAGTATTGGATGACATTTAAATTTATTTGCCGGTTGTTGGTTCTAAAAGTGGCTGATATAATCCAAGGTCTCATTGGTTTTCATGAAATAAGTGAGTTTTGGGCATTTCTTGATAACATAACACCAACTCATCCAGAGTGGGTTACATTGTTGTCAGTGTTTCCTGAATAAATTATTGTTTCACCTGTTGTCAATTTTGTTTCTCCTAATCCTATCCAATGAGTTTTACTGATTCCAAGAATATCCAGTTGATAATTCCTAAATTCTGAGGCTATTTGTGAGCACTTCCCTGTCGTACATAGTATGCACATTCCAGGTGCCAATTCTGGAGATTTTCCTCGGGTTAAGAAGATTTTCTTTGGGTCAAGTAGGTGGATCAGTCTGCTAGGTTTCATATTGCACTGTTCACTGTCCTGGGGAGGTGGTGTGCATACCTGACACTTTAGAGTGGCACCAACTGTGCCCAAGGATGGCATAATTAAATTCTTTGTTGACGTTTCTGTAGCGATGCTGATTTATTCAGGGTCCATACTTAGTCATTGTAAAAATCACATTCATTCCGATCTAGGCCAAATAAAACACAATAACATCAGAGTAATAAGTTTCGAGAACACAATAACATCAGACTCAGAGTAATAAGTTTGAGATCTACCGTTCTTTATTTTCTTCTCTCCGGCTTCCCGCCACCGGACCAATTCCAAGAAACACATTCCATATAAGGTAAATCAAGGGACATAACTCCAAAAATTAAACGAACCAAACCTTGAACAAAGGTTCATCACCAGTAATACTAATAGTATTATCATTTCAAACGTTTTTACCAGTCATTAATGGCGAACTGAATGAGCAACGAGCTCCTTCACTTTCACCATTAATATTGAATAGTGTGATGTTCATCATTAATGATGAATAGTGGAAGTCATTGGAATTACACATTGGCGAGGATGCAGATTGTTTCCTTGAAAGTTCTTCTGTTTACAGTGAAATTCAATATTTGTCTCAATTCAAAACCATATTTTTGACCGTGAAGTCTTTCCCCTGACTCAGTAAAGTAAGCAAATTATATCATTTCCTTACCTGACTATCAATGAAAATCATCAAACCGGCTATACCCACAACCTAGTTCAGAATGTAAACAAACAGAGTGGATTCGGTGTTCACAGCAATGACCTGAAAACCTTGATTCCTTTACACTAACACTAAATAGTACCGCCCTGTCCTGGCCGGTACTTATAAGGCCAGCAAAACAAACAACAATTAATTATCAAATCTCATAGTCATAGAGCATAGCTACAACATTAAGGATGTATTTTACCCCCAAACAAAAATCGAGACAAATAATATGCAAAGCGTTAATACGACGACCTCCCCACATACATTAACCCTTTATGAAAATACATGGATAGAGAAAATCACGTGTTCAAGGTGCACTGCCCTTGTGATCCCACAAGTAAACAATAAAATGTATAGTTTCTTCCCACCAGTATCCTGACAATAAATTGACCTGCATGATCTACTCCTATGACAGAGAAGGGATGAGATCTACTGATCCTATCACCAGCTGGTAGGGGAGCCTCAATTTGATTGCATGCCCTAGAGTCCTGTCGTTGACAGGGTACGCATTCTTCACATACTTTCTTTGCAAGCACTCTAACCCAAATATCCAGTAATTGTTTCTCAGAGAAGTTAGCAGCAGCCACTCCAGCATGCTTTAACAAATGATGCTGAAATCTTACTAACAACAAGGTAACATGACATTTAGGTATTACAATTGGGTGCTTTTTCCACATAAGTGTAATGATTGGACATTTGAAGTCTTCCACTAACTCTTATCAAACCATTCACATCAAGAAACGGGAGAGTTTGAAAAGGGGGACCTTTTAGTTATCCTTTTACCTTCAATAAGAAAGTCAATCTCATCATGAAACTTTTCTTTTGAATGATTTTCAACAAAGAAACCTTGGTTCTTCTAATTCGTTGAATTCAAGCGTTTGTGCCTTCCTTTTGTTTTCTCTTATTGATGGCAAGTTTCAGATTTTTTACAAATCTTATAATCCACCCCATGACCTCTATCACTTTGGAGAGTTGGCTAAATCTCTTAAAGTCTATCAAGTTTGGAGTAGCCTGTGAATGCAAAAGAACGGGTTACATCTGCGCCCTTTCTGAGCTTATGCCAATGTCTTCCCGTTCAATTCTTCCTCCTGGTTCGAATCCAAATTTTCAAGGTCATCTAGGTTATTCGCACCTTGAAGCCATTCATAGGAGTTTGTAAGTTCAGCAGCACTTACACCACGTAAGAAGATCTGCTGGGTTACGTTTCCCAGGGATATGTCGCCAATTGAGGGGTTAGTAAGATCTTGGATTTCAGTGATCCTGTTTCTGACAAATGGTTTCCATCTTTGTGGATCTGCTTTGATCCAGTGTAATACAATAGTGGAATCAGTAAAACATGAATATGGGATGTCATGAGGCAATCTAAAAGCATTTTTAACAAAACACAGCAACCTGGCAGCTAACAACGCACCTAACAATTCCACCCTAGGCAATGTTATTCTTTTCAAAGGAGCTACACGAACCCTCGATGCTACGAGGAAACTTTTGTTTCAACATTCTCAGACACTCCCAATAAACACAACACCCAAATGCCCTTTCTGATGCATCTGAAAAACATATGAGTTGCTGATTGCAGCTACCTTCCCATGAATGAATGGAAAAGCATCGAGGAATTTTCCACTTACTGATGTCTTTAAACCCTGCACCCATTCTCTCATTTGATTCTGGAGTTCCAGAGGTAAAGGATCATCCCATTGTAAACCCATTCGCCACAAGTTCTGGAACATTATTTTCACCATAACAGTGAAAGGGTTTAAGAATCCCATTGATCATAGATCCTAGCAATGAAGCTTAGGACTAATCGCTTAGTGTATTGCAATTCTTCTACTGTGACAGAGTCTGTTTTAAAGTAGAATGCATCTTCATTGGTGTCCCATAACATACCAAGTATCTTAAGGGCTGGAAAAGGTTCATTTGAATTGTCCATGTCAATGCTAAACCCCTGGATATCAGTCTGTGGCACAGACACAGAATTTGAACCCCATTTGCTGAGGGGGAAGTTCCCTTTATTCATTATTTCACTGGCCAAAAGGATCATATTTAATTTCTTCTTCAGTGTCTGCGCCAGAGAGCCAATCATCAACATAAAAAATTCTTCCTAAGTTCAGTCACTACTCTAGAATCCTGACATTGATTCAGGTGGTACTGAAGAGTAGCTGTTCAAGAGGAATGGACTACAAGCATTGCCGAAAATGACGCGGTCAAATCTCATTATTCTCCTCTGTCCCCTTTGTCCCAAATGAAGCGATGGACATCCTGATCTTGTTTTACAACCTTATTTGTAAATGCCTTTGTTATGTCAGCGGTAAGCCCATATTTCCACCGACGGAATCGTAACATGATTTCAATTAGGATTTGGAGGAGATTTGGCCCTGTCTCAATGCAATCATTCAATGATATGTTGTTCGAACCCTTTGCCGAAGCATCAAACACAGGTCTGATTTTCGTTGTGGTACTTGCCTCCCTAACGACTGGTCTATGAGGCAAATAGAAAACAGGTTTTCTGTAACAAGCTCTGGGCTGGTACCTCATGGACAATGCCTTTCCCCTCTAATTCCTGTAAAGCTGCATTATATTCATTTTCTAGTAATCTATCTTTATTTAAACGTTTACTGAGATTGTCAGCTCTCTTCATGGCCAATGCTCTGTTGTCCATGAGCTTTTTCTTTCTGGTTAGGTTTCCAAGGCAAATGAACAACATATCTATCATCTTCAAAGGAAATAGACTCATTAAATTTTTCTACAACCTCTGCCTCTACTTTACATTGTTGGCTTCTTTGCCTTGGTACCATCTTACTTCTATTCCAATGAGATCCAAATTCCAAAACTGATTGCCAAATTGTTCTGGAACATCCGTCATGCACAATAACTGATGGCTCAAAGAACCCCTTTGTGTTTTGTCTAGCTCCCAAGACCCTGAAAGAACCCATCCAAATTTTGTTTCTTGTGCAGACAGATGTTCTGTCACTCGGCAAACAGTTGGTTTGACAAATTGCCAGAAATAGTCTAACCCAACAAGAATGTCAATTCTGAGATGACTGTCACTGTCAACCAATGATCCTTCAGCCAGTTTCAATCCCTTCCCTTTCAATTTATGAACAATGTCATGGGTAATTTTGGCCTCTGAATAGGGGCAAAGATCATTGATGTTTCAGTGACAATCATCTCTTCATATTCAAAATCAACTGTTCTACTTCTAGAGAGTACAGGTAGCTTCACAATGAATTTGTTCTTCATTTTTGGTGCACTTGGTTTGCCCTGTCCGAAAGGAGCCACAGAAATAGACTCTTTCCAATTATCTTTAATCCTAAGCTTTTCGCACATGATTCTGAAATGTAACTCCTGTCCGAGCCACTGTCAAACAGAAGATTTAGGTTCATCTTCTGATGGTCCTTGTTTCTAACATAAACCTGTGCGATCTGTAAAATGGCACATTTCTACTGTACAGTTCTTTCCAATTTTTGGAATTCACTTGGAGTGTTTGGCTGATGTCGCCAGTAGTGACTGCGGAGTCTTGAGGAGTTGTGTTGCACAGTAGAGGTGATGCCTGCCCGAACATGAGCACCGAATTGAAGATTTACAGTCTTTAATTCTATGTGGTCCTAAACACAGAAAACACAAACCCTTTTCCCAACACTGGGTTTTCCGGCGTTATAATCCAAATTGTTCCAAGAAAAACATTTGGCTGTGTAGCATGGTATTTCTTGCAAACACCACCCCATCTTTGTTCTGCCCTGCCCCTGACACCAGCGTATAAGGCCGCAGCGGTGGCATATCTGCCACCAGTCCTGTGATCTGTCTTGATCGAAGTATGATGGTCCGTTTGAACGTTTGAGATCGTTCCCCGCCTGTAGCTCGAATGGAGGAATGATAGAAGGGCATCTAGGGTCGCTCTCCCTTCCATCACCGAGTCTCGCCCATTCCAGTCGAATGTTTTCCTCGAGTCTACTTAACACAAGAGGTGTTAATATGACGTTTCGCACTCAGAACCTGTGATGTCGAGAGTCTCCAAACTGCGAACATGGGTTTGTAGCTTGTCGTAGAGGCTCCACAGGTCTGTAGTTGTTTTGCTTGGAACGGAGAGGTTTAATAATTCTTGGATGTGACTGAACACAATCTGCTCTTTACGTCCAATCGTTGAGCAAGTAGCTCCCCGTGTTGTCGAATTGGCCAGTCAAAGCCAATCCATTTATCGCCGTCAACGCCTCCCCTTAACCATTAACTTCCCCGTATCCCCTACATCGCCCGCTACCCATAATCCCGTATCGCCCGCCTTATATATTTATAGTAAAAAACGGGATTTTTAGTTGTTTTAGCCGCTAACCGGATTGCCGTGCACGCATTCAGTACAAACTGATACATGGAACGATGCGAGGTATCAAGACTTTCAATTTCAAAATCTGTTTCAATTTTCTTCAAAATTTGATTTCAACGGGTACACTCCTACTCAAATTTCTCAGCTCAGTTGATGACTTTGGGTGAAGACGACGTTGATGTTGAACTTGACTTCGGCAGTTCAATCTCACATCTAACGTGCGATAGTGATGAAGAAGAGGTTAGTGATGAAGAAGAGATGAAGAAACTAGATTTAGGCCTGCGGTTTGACAATCGTTCTTCTCACAATGATAGTGAACCATTCCTGAGTATAATTCAATCCTGTTGAGATAGATTTATTTTTATCTAGAGTTGGACCACCCAGAGAATATGTATTGATGAGTCTTTCTGGACTTATTCTTTATTTTTTCCTGAAAACTCATAGCCACCATTGTGGAACAGACAAATCTTTCTCATCAGAAGATGTACAAATTTCAAAACCCAGACAGGAAGTCATAAAGACATTTCATAAATTTCAGTTTGGAATTCACAGCTCCTGCTTACACCCATTATTGGTCCTTAGACCCATTGCTCGGCAAGCCTCAGACGTCATGTCCCGTCATCAGGAGATATCATGCTTTTTTCAAACGACAATGCAAATGCTATTTCCAGGGGCTGATCTGTATAAAATCAGGCCTGCAATCAATTTTGTGAAGCAAGCCTGTAATACCCTGTCCCTGGGGGCTGCAATCGCGTTTGATGAGGCAATGTTCTAGGACGCCTCTCATTCAAACAATACATTCGAGGAAAACCTCATCCATGGGCGTCAAAGTGTGGTGTGGCTGTGAATCTTTTCTGTTAGATTTGATTTCATACTGGAAAATCAGTGATATGCTTAAATGGACTTGGTTATCATGTCGTTTGGAAATTAGAAACCATTTCTACGAAAAAATCACCACTTCTACTTAGACAATTTTTTTAGCTCTATAAAACTTGTAAAAGACCTGTTGCTTTTCTGACCTATTCCTGTGTACGATACGGGCTAATAGAAAGAACTGGCCTTCTGAATTCAAAAAAACTGACAAAGGGAAATGCAAGATGAAGCAGATTGGCAATATCATCACCTGCTGGTGGAAGACAAACGGATTATCTCCATGATATCTTTTGCTCGAAATTAACTCTCGTACCAAAGACGGCCCTGTCGAGAAGGAAATACCACAGGCTGTTCTCACCTACAATACCAATATGGGAGGTGTGGACCGTGTGACCAGCTAAGAGCCCTACCCAATAGGCAGGAAGAGTAAAAATGGTGGAAGTGCTGCCTGTGGTTTCTAGGTCGCTGCGCTCCACGCGTACATTTTTTGCATCAGCAAATGCCACGTCCCCCTTCATCAAAGCCAGCTAACACACCTTCAATTCCACTTTGGAGACAATCATGAAAGTTCTTCAAGGAAGAGATGCCAACGGAAGCCCCTTCTGCTGCTGGATTGTCTTATGTCAACCTCAGTGGCACATCGAAGGATTCTTCCTGGCCGCAAGAGGCAGTGTTTTTTTATGTGTAGGAGAAAGACATTATACTCCATAACAAGAGACCTGAAACAGTGTTTGGGTGTGTTCCTTGTGCAATACCCATCTCTGTGACAACTGTGCTTTGCACAATTTCATAATAAACTGAATTAATTAGTGTTTTAATTGAAATAAGTGACAGAATGTGTGAAATTTTTGGAAATTTAATGTTTTTTTAATGTTCGGAATTTTTAAACAATGAGGATGTACATACAACATAATAAATTTTATATCATCTGAAAGGTAATTTTCTATTCTTTATAACAATATTTTTCTATTGAGATTGCAGTCTGGATGTGTGAGATATAAATGATTTAATGAGATTGGGTCGTCAATCAATGAGAGTTATTTCCCTTTCACTTTTATGTCAAGCTCATGGGAAGCTAATGGTTAAGTAGGGATTGATGATAAGTAAATTTACTGTTGGAGGTAAATCTGATGAACGATGGCGTTGAATCTGTCCCAAAGGACTGCCATTGTGTGTGGTCACACGTTAAATTTTGGCAGTTCAATCAGAGGTGTTTTGCCTGGTGTGGGTTTACAGATCGATGAAGAAATCCCTGTCTCCGTTTCTGTGTCTTTTACACTTGGGTTAGAAGTAAATATTGTTTCCAAATGTTCTCTTGCTTTCACTAAGAAAATGATTTTCTCTTCACGAAATGTTTCACTTTGTTCAACTTCGGTTTCAGTGTCTTCTACTAACTGCTCTACGGCAGCCTGAGCAGCATCATAGGTTGCTAATTTTTGTTTCCAATTGTCAATGATCTGTAAGAGTTCATGTTTGGTTATTGTTTCTAGACTAATGTCTCTAATCTTATTTGCTGCTAAAGTTAATCTAGATTTGGCAGCAGTCCTTATCCTTTTCTGTTGTGAAATCTCTACACTTTCCGCCATTGTTGTAGTTGTTCGAGTCTTTCTTGACTCACTCTAGATCTAAATCTAGATCTAGATCAGTCTAATCAAACCTTTGCCTTAACACAAAGTCACCCTAGATCGATTTTCTAATTCTTGAGGTTCCTGGTTCCCGGGTTTGACCATGTAAAAATCACATTCATTCCGATCTAGGGCCAAATAAAACACAATAACATCAGAGTAATAAGTTTAAGATCTACCTCCTCCGTTCTTTATTTTCTTCTCTCTCCGGCTTCCTGCCACCGGACCAATTCAAGAAACACATTCCATAAAGGTAAATCCTTGGGACATAACTCCAAAAATTAAACGAACAAACCTTGAACAAAGGTTCATCACCAGTAATACTAATAGTATTATCATTTCAAACGTTTTAACAGTCATTAATGGCGAACTGAATGAGCAACGAGCTCCTTTCACTTTCACCATTAATATTGAATAGTGATGATGTTCATCATTAATGATGAATAGTGCTGGCCTTGAAGTCATTGGAATTACACATTGGCGAGGATGCAGATTGTTTCCTTGAAAGTTCTTCTGTTTACAGTGAAATTCAATATTTGTCTCAATTCAAAACCATATTTTTGACCGTGAAGTCTTTCCCTTGACTCTTGCTGCAGTAAAGTAAGCAAATTATATCATTTCCTTACCTGACTATCAATGAAAATCATCAAACCGGCTATACCACAACCTAGTTCAGAATGTAAACAAACAGAGTGGATTCGGGTGTTCACATGCAATGACCTGAAAACCTTGATTCCTTTACACTAACACTAAATAGTACTATGTACCCTTCGTCCTTGTCATGTCCTCACTTCAAACCTTGGGTCTTCAAGACAATAACCTCACAAATGGTTTGCAATCTCATCTCCTCAAATTAGGACACAGACTTTACCTGTGTGGTGCTTATGACCGCACTGTAACCTGACTTTGTCTACAGCAGAGTGGAGTTCATGCACACATTACGGCCAGCACATTATGATCCCACCAGCAACACCCTCCAACCAACCAACAACCAACCACCCACCACATTATGATCCTACCAGCAACACC
Source organism: Doris montereyensis (assembly GCA_037039925.1). Taxonomy (NCBI): domain Eukaryota; kingdom Metazoa; phylum Mollusca; class Gastropoda; order Nudibranchia; family Dorididae; genus Doris; species Doris montereyensis. The sequence continues at coordinate 434,230 of JAXRKP010000114.1, read as the reverse complement.
CTCCCAACCAACCAACCACATGTTTTTTGACTTTGAATTTGATACATTATATTTGATTTGTACTCCTCACATTTTTTGGACCTGACAAATCTGAACCCGAAATGTTTAGGCTATTCACTCTTCCTCTTTAGGCCACTCTGTATCAATAAACATGGCGGATGATGATGATATAATCAAATTAATTCATTGGCAAGCACAACCAATATAAAACAGTAGTGAATAGATATTAGTAAACTCACCATCGAGTTGGAGCCACCATTGCAATGTCTGTATTGCGCTTGAATGCCCTAAAGCGAACGATTAGGCCTATATATTTGCGCTGACAACTGACAATTCACATATTAGTTTCACTTTCCAGATTTACACGGCGTTCTAAGAAATGATCCAAGGTCACTGGAGGAATTGAATAGTTTAGTTACGTCGGGGGTTATAAATAGAAAACACGTCATAATGTAATTTATTTTTAGATTGCTCGCCTACGGTTTAGGTTTCGGAATCGTGCAAGACGGTGTATTTTTTTAATGATTAAAAGCGAAGTAGATCTATCTAGAGATCAAGACTTATTTATGTCTATTGATCAGTGAGTAAGATAATTGATGAAAAAAGGTATAAGAGCACACCCTAATAATAATAGTTTACGTCGGGGTTAAAATAGAAAACACGTCATAATGTAATTATTTTTAGATTGCCCCTACGGTTTAGGTTTCGGAATCGTGCAAGACGGTGTAATTTTTTTAATGATTAAAAGCGAAGTAGATCTACATCTAGAGATCAAGACTTATTTATGTCTATTGATCAGTGGGTAGGATAATTGATGAAAAAAGGTATAAGAGCATAATTGGTCATAAAGCTGCAAATCGCACGCGTCCAATCCCCTCTTAATAATAATAATAATAATTAATAATAATAATAACGATAACAATGAGAAGACGAAGAAGAAGAAGAAGGAGGAGAAGATAAAAAAGAAGTTGTAGATCTATCTAGAGTGACTGCGAACAGCAAACCTCGACTTGGCTTCAAGTTAAAAGTTGATTAATTTCAAAAGTTAAAACCATCGGGTAGACAGGTCTACATCTGATATAGAGCTGCATCTAGATTCTAGATTTAGCTAGCTCTAGATAATGATAATGTCTAGACCAATAAACAATAATCTCCAGATCTAGATTCTAGATCTAGAATCTAGATATCTACATTCGATTGAGATTAACTTGTAAGGCCTACACCTCAACTTAAACTGTTCATACTTCATAAGCCCAACTTTCGTTTCTTATTCTAGTCTATAGAGATTTTGATATATATCTATCTCTAAAACTAGATCTAGATCTAGTCTAGATCTAGAATCTAGTCTATAGAAGAATCGAGATTTATAATTATAATATATATATTAATTTAGAAAAAAATAGGGATGTGAAAATAAGGGGGGGGGGGGGTGGGGGTGTAAGGGTCCCCCCCCCTGAATAAAAGTCACAAGATAGAATAAATAGGTCTACATTAATAATGTAACAACATAGAAATTTAGGTGTAGGCTACTGATACTGATATTATAGCCGTGTTGAACTTACACCACTCTATAGACCTAATTCGGTGTTAATCCAGTCCATCATTATTCATTTTTATCAGTGAACACATGTTTCAAGGTCACTTTGATATGAATTACAGTGGAACATCTCTAAACGGGAAATCACAGTGGATCGTAAATTTGTCTCGATTAGCCGGGTTTCCCAATCACCCGGTGACCTTTGGATTTTGATTTTCCCTCAACAGTTTGAGATACTTTGCTTTATTCAAAAGCGACGATCACAGAGTGAATAGAAAAATACAGTATTAAACAAACAATTTATTGTAGCAACAGGACCAGTCCGTCAAAACAAAGAGGCATTCATCAGTGACGTCACACAGTCAAGCTTCATTGGATGGTAGATAGATAGATAAAATACGTAATCAAGTGCATAGTTGATCGTTAAATCACAGCATGCTGCTGCCAGCAATTGACAGGTTAAGCAGGCAATAAAGGCTATGGCTGTGCGAGTCAAATACTCTATGCACCACCCCATAGCAACATTGCAATGCTGTTGTTAGGTGCACGAGCAGGTCTAGCGTGATTTCTGATTCACACCTCTATGTAATGGATGTCTGGTGTTTCTGGCTGATGGTTATCGTGAACTTGCACTTACAATTTGGGTCTACGTATATATATATATATATGAGGCTGTGACAAAAAATGTGGTGCCGCCGAGACAGGACTTACCAAATGTTTAAACGTTATATTTCCATTCTTGTATTTTTAACTTTATTGTAGTCCAAACAGAAATATCAAATCAAAGCAATGGAAAAACAATTGCTAGCACTGGAAAGAACTTATTAATGGAGTAACGTGATACCAATCATTTCTGTAGGATTAATATTAAACGAAGTTATGAATTTTTAAATTTGAAGTCATGAAACAAGATAGAACAAGCCCAATATTTTTCATGGACTCGGAACTACAAGATGACTTTTTATCGATGAAAAAAAGGAAAAAGCATGAAAACGACATAATTTGTCTCTACGCACTGAATTGATCTAATGCTTTACGGCCCGAGCTGGCGTTGGTCAGTGCCGCTTACCAGATCTAGTTAGAAGGTCGTGCACGTGTTGAGGACGCATTAAACAAAGCTCTGTTGCAGCAACTCACAAAGTCGAAATTTAATGACATACTAGTAGTTCCTAATACAAAATTGAATGAGCTTTCTTTTTGGATGGGCACGCTTTTCTGAGTTTAAACGAGGTGGTTCATGAACGTTTGAAAACTTGAATTTGCCTTGAATGAGCTCTTAACATTGACATTGGCAGAATCTATGGGATATCATTGAAGCCTATTTTAGGCACAATCTGGTCGACCAATCGAAACCGTATCATTCACTGAGAGGTATCAATGAACGTGAAGAAAGAGAGAAGGGTATCTGACGAGCTTGTTTTTCGCTGGCTTTAGCGTCTGGCCACCAATGTTTATCAGAGTGAGAGAGAACATTGTATTACATATTCCCTGTCACAACACACATGGTTTGAAAGTGGCTTGAATAGATCTGTCAATGGTGTAAGCCATATTCACGCTACTACGTTGTATAGAGGAGGAGAGATGAAGGTGAATAGAACGAATTTGCGATTTGGGCGGCAGAAAATGGCAAAACAAGGGCGGTTTAGACAAACTACATTTAACAAAGATGATATATATATCAGGATATATATATATGTGTTCAATTTGGATTGATAAAATAATCAATATATTTATTGTGTTAACGTTTGCTTAAAATCAGCTATTTTGACCAGTTAATAATATGGGTCATCTTCGCACATGTTAAAAATGGGAAGGCTAATCGATTAGTTTATTGTCATCAGTCTGTGTTGATATTATCATTAAAGTAGATTGATTGTTGATGAAAAATGTTGGTATTTGCCTTTTAACAGAAAACGACATTTGATAGCACAGTTTAGAAAGTCAATACATATATATAAATGTCAGTCGTGATCGTTTTGTCCATAAAAGACTCGTCCATTTGCGACTCCCGACAGCAATGTTCCACAACTTGATCACATAGGGCAGTTTACATAGAATCATTCTATTCCATAAAATAGAATCAGCAGTTGTAGATCTTTTTTGAGCTGAGTATTGCCGACAAATACATGCTTGATCTAATGTTTGTCTGACATGTGGGATATTGTCGGAATGGACTTGGAAATAAAAGCGGTATTAATTCAAAACCAAAGTTCAATGCAACTAACTGCTAAGAAAGCACGACAGAGCGATGATATACCTCTGGGAAGAACGGAACATGGAAAGTTGAAACAACTTTGTCACTTGTCAAAAAGCGTCACAACTGACACTTTTCGTCATGACTACCCGACTTATCTTGTAAAGTGTATGCAATGACAAAATTTTAAATAAGATACATGAATTTAGTTTGGAATTATGTGGATGGGTGAAGAGAAAAACACCATGCGGTGTTTAGCCGTGGGCTTGTACCCGTTACTCATCAAGATATTTGTCCATTGTCATGACTGACATGACTTAACTTGTAAAATGTATACAATGTCAATTTCTAAAGTAGTGTACATGAATTTCATTTGAAATTATGTGGATGGACGAAGACAAACAATAGGTGATGCTCAGCTGTGGACTTGAAACCTGTTATTCATCAAAGTGAATCCATCCTCACGACTGAGACGGACTTTGTCCGTAGTCTATTTGTTTGATTTGATTTACACATATCCACAACTAAGGTGATCTCTGGGTTTTGATAGGGTTTTTTGTTGTTGTTGCGGGACTGCCCTGTAAACAGCCTGGGGATCTTTAATGTGCACAGTGTTGTGATCTGCACAAGGGACCTCCTTTTTATCGTCCGTCTCCGATGGGACTGGCTGTCGATCCACCTACCTGGACCAGGGGGTAGAACTTGCTCGAAAAAATCAGAAAAATTGTCAACCATCGGCGGGGCTTGAACCCACTACCTTTTGGTTGAGAGGCTGACACCTTGCCTCTGGACTACAGAGTCCCCATTGTCCGTAGTCATGACTGACTGAAGATATAAAGAAAGTGGAAGCCGATGTTCCACGGAACCTTTGCTAAAATATCCACTTATGTGGAAAAATCTGTGTATAACTATAATGTGATTTGGGATCTCATGTTGAAATAAGAAGAAACAGCAAAATGAAAGAGAGAAAGGAAAGAAGTAAAACCTACCGTCCACAATTGACTTGAAGTTGAAGACTCAGATAAAACTCAAATCAAAGTAGCTTCTCTTCTTAAGACCAAGCCCCAAACCTTCTTTTACTACCAAGAGCATGTGAATAGTTCTAAAATAATGTTAAACACGCGACCTTGAAAAAAAAATCAATACTCGGGCAGTGGTAGTGGGCAGACATAATATTATTAATATAATAAAGTTAGAAAACACTTTTGTGGGCCGGATATCCCAACCCAAGGACAACATAATGAACTTACCATACTATGTGTGTTCTTGTGCACATTTGTTTCTCTGTGTGTATGTGGATGTGTGTATATCTGTCACTATCTGTCACTGTCACGCTAATGTGCATGATAATCAAGGGGCATAATCAATGATAATATATGACAACTTTTATCTTTAAAGAGTTATCTCCCAGTGGTTTTGCATAAACATACGGTACGCTTAAAAGCACGCTTTTCTCAGCACCCAAAGGGCGTGGATTTAGCCAGTGACTACTGTAGTACACGGTAAGGTTGAAGCTTTCATCTGGATTTAATGACGAGCATCAAAGGGACTTTGATATCTAAAGCAGATCATTTCACATGTTCATGATGGCACTTGGTGTCTGGACAAGAGGGAGGGTAGTTGATTGAAATGTATAGACATAAGAGACCTCTCAGTCTCCAATCTATCTAACTACTTTGTAGAAAGGGACTATGGAAGGGTAGGAAGATGTGAAAAACCACTGCATTGCGTACGGGGTGGGGGCTGCTCGGGGGAAGATGAGGATTACTATTGAACCGCAGCAACACTTTCTATTCCAATTCCAGACCAGAACAAGAATAAAGAATGTTGGTCACCCATAACATGTAATGTAACAAATAGAGAAAGGAGGGAGTGAAAGTGACAGACAAAGGGTAAGGGGGCATTTTGAAAAGGTCTGGAATAGAAAGTGTTGCTGTAGGTGGGACAATATGCACTTGTGAAAGCAATAAAACAGGAGGGTCTGTTTCTTTCATCGTGGCGGTCACAGGATGAGTGAAAATAATACGCTATTGAACATTTTCTGTAGTATTAACTGGTCCATCATTTTATTTAGTTGTGAGAGGCGAAGATGATTGACGTAAACACATACCATTCATTGAAAATTCACCGTTTCATTGTTCTTTGAATATTTTGTCTGCTTATGCTTTTGTGCTGATTTAGATTTAGGACTTTCTAATTCTGTCCACATTTTCTTTTCAGTTGAAATTCATTGTTCTAAAAAGACAAAAGTGAGTAAAATATATTATATTATACAATGTATGATTGAAGTTCAAAAGCCTCAATCCAAAGTAAATATATTGTTATAGTCTTCCTTGATTCATGCTTTGTCTGCTTTGAATAGCATCATCACAGACATTTTGTCCTTGTTGTATCATCACAACTGTGTTGTTGTATCATCACAACTGACACATAATACTAAATTGACATTACGTTGCTCTATATTTTCAGAGCATTTGGTAGCAATTAGGAATTATTTTATATTTGATAATTTTTTCCAAGAATTATAAGATCAGTTGTTGTTGATGGATTATAGCATTTCAATCATTTTTCTTTTCTTCTTTCTTTATCAAATCCCTTTCTGCCTTTCGGTGTAAGGGTTCAGATGCCAGAGATAATCTTTCTCCAGGATGCCCTGTCCTGGCATTTTCTATTTCCTTCAAAAATGTTAAATTTCTATGCTTTCATGCCTCTTTTATATCTTCTTCCCACTTTTCTCCGGAGGTCTACCTTTTGATCTTTTACCTTGGGATTTAGCATTGTATACTGATTTAGTATTTTTACTGTCATCCATTCTGTTTACATTTGCCCAAACAATCTCAATTGATTTATTTCTATCTTAGTTTTTATGCCATCTGCTTTGGTTTGATCGCTTGTTGTGTTTCGATTTTGTCTCTTTTAGTTTTCCCGACTACTATTCTTAGCTATTTCATTTCAGCTGCTTGTACTCTACTGTATTCTCTACTGTCTAAGATCCAGGTTTCGCTGCCATAGAGGAGAGTAGGACAATAAACTGTGTTGTATACTGCCATTTTGGTTTTTGTTTTCCAATAAATGCTTTCCTAGATAGTTATATATTATCATTGCCTTTTTTATTCTCTGGCTGATTTCTTCTCTTAGTTTTCCATCTGAGTTAATCATTACTCTAGGTAATTGTAGCTGTGAACTTGTTCTAAATTCTCCTAATAATTTAAGATTTTGTGTTTTAGCTCCCTAGTTACTAGCATTGTTTTGGTTTTCTTTGCATTTTACTCTCATTCCCCTTTTATTTAGTTCACTGTTCATCATGTTAATATTCGACTGAAGGTCACTTTTTGATTTACAAACAGAACTAAATCATTCAAATAGAAAGCATTAATACACAGGCTTCATGTAGCGATCTTTGTCATTGCCTCATATGTAATGTTATAACAACCTCATGCACTAACACAGGTGTAATAATTAATTATTTGATGCGGTAACCAGATTTGGATCACAAGTGAGTGCTGAATATATTTATGTGCGAAATGGCGATGGTAATCAATGTGAGCTCACGACCAATTGTCTTGATTAGTCGATGATCTTTCCCGTTTTTTAGAGATCTAGGTAAATATAGAAATAGAAAAAAATCCCTTCCCTAGCATTTGTTCTTGATTGGCGGGTGTCCCAATACCGGATTTCCGATTAGAAAGGTTCCACTGTATGTTATCATGATGGTGCCTTAGTTATGTTGATCTCTTATGGTGTAGGTGGCTGAGTGGTTAGACTACCAGACTTGAGATCATAAGGTACCAGGTTTCAATCCTGGCAAAATTAGGTCTGACGTGTTTTCTTGGGAAAGACACTTAACAGGTCCGCCCCTCCCCCCCGCTCCCCCTCCCCCTCCCCCCCCCCCGGCAGGACCCAGGTGCACATAGGGTACAAGCTCTGGCCTGGGTCCCGTGGGGAGCCGAGGACCTCAGCAGTGGAGAGGAGCAAGTCAGATTACCCGGCCGTCTCCATCCATGAAGGGCGATTAAGGATGCCGTGGTTGTCGTGGATTGGGAATGGCAACAAGGCAGTGTGCGCCTAAGCATTACTAATACTACACTCCCTTTTGTGGCGCAGAGGCGACATCCCTTTTGTCTTTACTTTGCTCTCCCTACCCACCCACTCCTTTTTGCTCCTTCACCATGTTTAAATCTTCTCCCATTCCTCCTTTTTGTCCCCACTCCCCATGGGAACCCGAGACCTCTCAACAAGGGAGGGGGGTAGAATAGGTCACCCGCGTCTCTCAATTTATGCGTGTCGTAGAATGTGACTAAGGATACCGTGGCTGCAGCGGATTGTGAATGGCAACAACGCAGGGTGTCTCATATGCATTACAAACTGTTGTAACGCAGAGAGGCGACACCTCTTTTCTCTTACTTTTGTCTTCTATCCACCCACTCCTTTTGCTCTATCGTCAAGTCTATGTCTCCTCTTCTTTCTACTTCTTGGTCCTCCTTTTGGGACTTTACTTCCTTAGTGGGCGCCTCGTTTCCCGTGAGGTGCGACACGTAAGGCAGGAAAAGAGGACCTGGTTGGTGAAGCACCCTGCTGGGGTGTCTAACCAACAAGCCTCTTTGGCCTGGCTTCTGCTAAGACAGGCGGGCGGTGTGGTCTACACACTCAATCGGGTGGGACACCATCGAATATGGTCTCTTGGTCAATCTTGGTTGGGGACAGGGCCCACCTTTACCCCTAAGGGGGTAGGGGTACTCGCTTCCTCTCGACAAAGTATAACCTCTTGTTGGGCAAAGCAAGCTTGGGACGCTGCTGAGGAAAGAATCAAATAAAAAAAGTATTTTTATGGATATTATCACGAAACGTCTCTCCCCCCAGCAAGTCCCAAGCGGGAGGAGCAGGTGCGCCTCCAGCGCACGGCAAACGTAAACATAAGTTTATGTGCCTTGCAGGTTGAGAGCATTTGGGATACTCCAAATGCCATCCTTGAGTTGGCCTTGTTTTTCTGGTGGTCAAATCGAAGGATGAAGCTCGACCTGTAGTGCAGCATCACTCGGTGTCTTCAAGATAGCTCGAGCACTGAGATCTAGTGGCGTGATGAGCAAGCCCAAAAGCGTCGGCAGACTTCGCTCTGGTGACCTTTTGATTGAGGTCACATCGCAAGTTGTCAAAGCTGCTCTGCACTGAGCATTGGTGTGATATTCCTGGGAAAGTTGAGCCTCACCTAAGCCTCCATAGTTCGAAAGGCGTCATCAAATCCTGTGATCTAGATGGATGCACTGAGGAAAAGCTGGGAGTGAACTGGGTGGGGTTACCCATGCAAGACGAATAATCGTCCGCCAAGAGAGGGGAGGGGAGGAGATCGACCCATCGTGGTCTTGACGTTCGATACACAAGCCGTTTAACTAATAGTCATCACCATTGAGTATTTGGAGATTTGGTTGTGACTGTCAGATCTTTTGTCCCGAACCCGAGGAGGTGCTTTAACTGTCATCGGTTCAGACTTGGAAAGACAAAGTGTCGTTGGGAGGCCGCTTGCCCCGCTGTGGTAAGGGTGGACACTCAGTAGAGCAATGCTCTTCAGAGCCCTGTTGCTCAACTGCAGAGGTGGACACCCAGCCTCATCAAAAGAGTGTCCGAAAGTGGCAAGAGGAAAAAAGCTTCCTGCAGTGGCACAGCACAGTGGTATGTTTTCCCAGGCATAAGCGGCTGTTCTCCGAGTCTAGCTGCTTCTGTTCAAAGAAAACGTACCGCTGCTGTTTGGGACAGAACGCCTCGACGTCCCAGGAGCCAAAGCCAAAAACAGCCTCGTCGCCCAGACATGTAAAACAGACTAGACCAATGGTCAGTGGTGACAAATCTGCCCCCACCAAAAACAGGTTTTCTGTTCTTTTGGGTGAGAAGAGATCGATTCGATCCATCGTCTTCCCACACCCTATCTTCCCCTCCACCTTCACCCCTACCCTCTCTTATCGTTGGAGACCCACCCTCCCTCACCCCCACGTCCCTCTCCTACCTAACCCAGAACCCCTCCCTCCTTCCTCCCAGACCCCAGTCCTTTCGTCACAACCCACCTCTGACCCCCCCCCCCCTTAATATCTCCCTCTTCCCAACAAACTCAGTTCCTCCCCATCCCTTCAAATTTCCCAAACCCACTTTGTATTCTTCAAGACCAGCTGGGAAGGAGGTAGAGAGAAAACCCAGACACCATCGAAGGCTTAGCGCCCCCAAGTGGCAAAGCCACCAGTGTTCAAACAGCATGGTGGACTGAACCCTGGTGCTCAACCCTCCTAATCCCAAACATCCTTCCAAACTGTATTCTTCAAGACCAGCTGGGAAGGAGGTAAGAGCTAATTATGAAGAACTAGTTTTATTATGTAATTCAAAGAGACCTCTTGCCTTGGCACTGCAGTGGAATGGAGCAAAGCCAATTAGTAGTTTTAAATTCAAAGCATGAGTGGACTGAACCTAGTGCTCAACCCTCCTTATGAAGAACTAGTTTTATTATATAATTCAAAGAGACCAGGCACTGCAGTGAATGTGAGAAAGAGCTATTATAAATTAGATTATATAATTCAAAGTACCACTCTGCAGTGCAATGTGAGAGGTGTAAGAGCTAATTATGAAGAACTAGTTTTATTATATAATTCAAAGAGACCTCTTGCCTTGGCACTGCAGTGCAATGTGAGTGTAAGAGCTAATTATGAAGAACTAGTTTTATTATATAATTCAAAGAGACCTCTTGCCCAGGCACTGCAGTGCAATGTGAGAGGTGTAAGAGCTAATTATGAAGAACTAGTTTTATTATATAATTCAAAGAGACCTCCTTGCCCAGGCACTGCAGTGCAATGTGAGAGGTGTAAAGAGCTAATTATGAAGAACTAGTTTTATTATGTGATTCAAAGAGACCTCAATGTGAGAGGTGTAAGAGCTAATTATGAAGAACTAGTTTTATTATGTGATTCAAAGAGACCTCTTGCACTGCAGTGCAATGTGAGAGGTGTAAGAGCTAGTTATGAAGAACTAGTTTTATTATGTGATTCAAAGAGACCTGTTGCCTTGGCACTGCAGTGGAATGTGAGAGGTGTAAGAGCTAATTATGAAGAACTAATTTTATTATGTAATTCAAAGAGACTTCTTGCTCAGGCACTGCTCTCTCTCTGTTTCCCCTTCTGTTGGGGGATATGGTGTACAGTCGTTGAACCTGCACTTGTGTGGGGATACAGACTTTAAATCCATCTTTAAGCCATTGATGAGGCAAGTCTAAAACATAACGTTCATTATGTTTTATCAATATTTTGATGACATATATGTTTTTGATATTACAATTTATAAGTGCAGTCGCTATGGAATAGTTTGAAATATCCAATGAAAAGCGTAGTTTGAAATATCCAAATGAAAAGCATGTGTATAGTGTATACTATTTTAAATGAAAAGCGTGTGTATAGTGTATACTATTTTAAATGAAAAGCATGTGTATAGTGTATACTATTTTAAATGAAAAGCATGTGTATAGTGTATACTATTTTAAATGAAAAGCGTGTGTATAGTGTATACTATTTTAAATGAAAAGCATGTGTATAGTGTATACTATTTTAAATGAAAAGCATGTGTATAGTGTATACTATTTTAAATGAAAAAGCATGTGTATAGTGTATACTATTTTAAGTGAAAAGCATGTGTATAGTGTATAATATTTTAAATGAAAAGCATGTGTATAGTGTATACTATTTTAAATGAAAAGCGTGTGTATAGTGTATACTATTTTAAATGAAAAAGCGTGTGTATAGTGTATACTATTTTAAATGAAAAGCGTGTGTATAGTGTATAATATTTTAAATGAAAAGCGTGTGTATAGTGTATACTATTTTAAATGAAAAGCGTGTGTATAGTGTATACTATTTTAAATGAAAAGCGTGTGTATAGTGTATACTATTTTAAATGAAAAGCGTGTGTATAGTGTATACTATTTTTAATGAAAAGCGTGTGTATAGTGTATACTATTTTAAATGAAAGCGTGTATAGTGTATACTATTTTAAATGAAAATGCAGAATAACTTCTATAAAAGCTTTTTATAAGTTGCTTTTTTTTTATACTGAAAATAATAAATTAAGGGATCAAAAGTCAAAATCATCAAAAGTAATGTTCATTCATCTTTTTTCTATTATCACAGAGATGTTTTCGTGATCCTCACATTAGCTTTTAATGTTCAGGGTTTTCTGAAAAAATGGCTGAGGGCGTCATCAATGGTGATTTTTATAATGTGGAGAGAAGTGATCCTGAAAATAAAAGCCGCAATAACTCATGTCTGGACTTTCCTCAAAGATTTCATTCCCCTGGCCAATACTCATGGAGCAGATTTTCTTTCTCACCAACATTGGGAAGCGTTTATCCCTTCATCATCTGTTAGACGTCACCTGCTTTCATTGAACGGAGAAGAGCTTGCCAGCCTTCCTCTGCACAAGATGACAGAAGACGGCACAAGTCACGGATCCTCTGGCCGTTTAAGGCGTGAGCCCGTACAAACTTCACGACGGTGATGATGGCAGCCTGGCAAAATTGCCGCCAACAGTAGATGCTTTAAAGAATGATACTACTACCCTGGCAAAATCTTCAATTGACAGACATGAAGGCATTCCAAGTCTGTGTACCGTGTGTGACGATGAATTGAATTCAATGGTTGTAAGTTGCAGTGTTCCAATGACAGGTTGCTTTAGACAATGTTATGTTCTGTGACGTACTAGGGGTCCTGAACTAGGTACAGAATTTTAACGATTATATTTGAACTTAACGGGTCTGAATTAGTGGGAAATGGTTGGAGTTTTTCAAATATTTTTTTTTTATGGTTGAAATGAAAACATCTGCCGTCTTGAATTGTAAACAAAAAAAATTAACTTATTTTAAATTCTATCTCCTCCACCAGTTTTTGTGTTATTATTTTTGGATTTCACACACGTACTTCTCATCATGTTACCTAAAGACAAATAGAGAGCTTTAAAAAAATCTATATATTTAATTGTATTTTTACGCTTCAAAAATGGGATAATCGACAATGTCATTTTTTGGTGATTAAGTCACAAATATACTGAATTTTTTTTTTCACAAAATCCAACTATCTCTCTATTACTTTTTTTTTTTTTATTCGTCTATGAACTAGTTGTATGCCAAATTTCATATTGCTTGGTTGATAAAGAAGGAAGGAGATAGAATTTATGTTCCGAAAATGAGAGTTTTGAGAAAATCGTATTTGAAAGAAGAACATGGAAATTTGGACGGAAAAGGTGGTCTTACTTCAAAAAATTATTGCCTGATGGGCTGAGCCACTTTTCTCGACTCTGGCCTTCTCCTAGACTTTCCCCACGGTCATTTTTCTTTTCTTTCAATTGAGCATCCAATGCACGAATGGTACTCTAAGAAGGGTGGGGAAGGGGGGGGGGGTCATGAGAAGGCTATTTTTGCCCCAAATCAGACAAATCTAGTTTACGCAGCCGTTCATTCCCTTCACGTTGATACCATAAAATGGGCCCAGTATCGATTCTTTGAATTTTTTGTTTTAGATGCGATACCGGCACAACTTTCAACAGTAATTTTGTCTAAAGTATAGCAAGTTGGTACTCATTTTAATCAGCACAGTGTAAACTATCAGACAAATGTACATATGACTAAATTTATTCAATAGTGCCTTAGATCGTCAGGAAAATATGTGACATATTCCGCGCACCTGTTATCGAAAGATGCTGTCCGAAATGAATATAAGGGAGCCAGGGCAGTTGCAACAGGGTCGATAAGCAGTAGTTGAGAGCCTCTCATGGTTTTATGATGTTTCAAAGCATTGTCCTACTCATTTCTAGTTTTGTATGCGAAAAAAAAACATTCAAATAACGGGGAAAAAGAGTTTGAAATACGATTTTCTCATAAATGGATTTAAATTCTGTATCCCGCACAAGTGCAAGCTGACCGAATGTACATCATTTATTCCCAGGAGGCAATTTGATTCAAAGTCCTTCTCAACTCCCGGAGGAGGATACAGTACACAAGCCTATTAGGCTTTTCATACTATCACTCTGACAATATCCTTCTTTACCTATAGCTGGGTACTCATTCACACCTGAGTCAAGTGAGGAAAGTAGAGTGAAGTACCTTTCCTAAGAGTACACCGTTGTACAGTCAGTGAGCCTGCAAACTATAAATCCATCTTTATCTTCTAGTCACAGTCAGGAAATTGTAAATAAATATACCTTCTTTGAATTATAGAAACAAATTGATTGATAGATCTAAATAAAGGCAGATTTTTGCTGTGAAAAGTGTAGATTTTGAGATCATAATCGGTCAGACTAAGTCTGGTAAAGGTTGCTCCAAGGGTCATTAATTCATTTATATCACAGCTAATTTTTCGGTGTCTTAGCTGTTTCTTATTTTTCATGTATTATCTTTTCTGTGTACAGAGTAAAGCATTCGAATGCCATTTACAAAATCTATCAATTTTGACATCATATGGTGAGGCCATGGGTCCCTACAGCCAAACTAAAAGTGTCATCTCTGAGGCCATGTCAGAGAAGAAGAGTCACGAAGTACAGATCATGTCCAATGCTGTGGCCGCTGTTGTGAGAGCATGTAGAGCCGATTTGGTAGGTGGCTTTTATTTCCATCTGATGTAGCTGAAGATTGTATTTCTTTGTGGTATTCAAATCATAGTGAGATATATATTATATATGTGTGTAACATAGTTACTTGTAGTTTTGAAGGAAACCTATGATGATGTAATCGACCTTAGCATGTGTAAAACCACTAGTGAGTTTGTGATGCAATTGCTTTGGTGTGCCCTAGTATTGATTCGTTTATATCTGGAAAGAGAGAGAATTATGTAGAGTTCTGTAGTATCATATCGAAGTGTCTTGAACTGTCTGGAATGTTGTGGAAATTTCCAATTCTAGATATGTCTTAGTTCCTCGTTTAAATAGGACATTTATCCAAGATTGAGGGACAGAGTATAAGAATGTAGAGGTAGATTTCACGTATTGTTAAACCAACTCCTATTGGGTATATTTGTGCTTGCTTCTTTCATTGATTGATTGTCAGCTGTGAGTACAATAAATAGCCTTGTTGTAATTATTAATTGAGTCTTGGCGTTCCTAGATTGTCTACATCAACATCTAGATCTAGAGTGTACTGCCTTGCTCCATTTATACCTTCGTAACAATGTGGTTAGACTGCTGGGTTTGGGATCATGAGGTCCCGCGTTCGAATCAACAAAGCTAAGCTCATCATTGTGTTCCTTGGGAGAGACACTTCACATGCATTTGCTCCACTCGATCCACATGTAAATAGGTACATGCACTAGCACGGGAGTTAAAACCTGCGTCAGAGTGGCGGCCTGTCCAGAAGGTAGTTATTTTTACATGTCCCATTTAACTGGGATAAGCTCTGTTTATATGGGCCATAATGAGCTTGAAGGAACTTTACTTATTGTAAAGGTATCTATCATAGCACATGGTGTAACACCAGACATACTTTTCACTCTCCATGCAGCTAGTCAAGATTTCTCCTGATCCGATACTGATAGTGCCATGTAAAAGTCAGAATCCAGAGGCTCAAGATAAGAATAAAATTAACGCTTTTGGCAATAACATATTTATTAATCTTCATGCCCGCATGATGTTGCCACTACACACATTTTCAATCCATGGCGATGAAACGGAGTTATCGTTTTCACAGATTTAGGGATAGAAGAAAATTAATGTGAGCAAAATGTTTTCGTTTTGGGTTTTTTCCTTTTCATTTTAAAAATATTGTTTTTTATATCCCTGGGTTTTTTCATATTGATTTTTGCACACTTGTTTCAAGCCAACAAGAAGTCCTCACTGAACTGTTTTGTTGCCCTTTGAAGAATTGAGATGCAATTTTACAAGCTAGCTCTGTCTTCTTTTAGCGTGGTATTTTCACTTTGTGCTGATTTTTGCTTTAAGCGATTGGTGTATTTAGGGGAACTTCCTGTTGTGTAGGAGATATACAGATTTGAATATCCATTTGCCTTTTTGTTTGTCCTTCGAATCGTACATATATAATTAGTTAAATGGATTGTATAACGATAGGCATATATACAATTGTTGATTTACGTAAATTTGAATTTGATTTTTTAATAACCTCTTGTATACTTTCATTTCGTGCAAATGAAAATGACATTTTATGAGAGCAGGAGGCTCTCAAGTATATCTTATCCTTAAATTTTAACATCAATTTATTGACTTTTCTGTTTATCTCCATCTCTCTATTTAAATAATTTTTCCTTCAGGTAGTGGATGTAGGAAGTGGCAAAGGCTACCTCAGTATGGAGTTGGCAGATCATCATAGGATTGGCGTTCTTGGCTTGGATTCGTGTGCCGCTAATACTCACGGAGCCAAGGCTAGAAAGGAGAAGCTAGCGCCTCGTTGGTCAGGCCTGATTGCAAGAGAGGAGAGAGTGAGTCATGACGGAAAATTGTCTTCTAGATGAAGAAACAAGGATTTATTATGAAATGTACTGAGCTCTAAGATAAAAACCTTGCATGTTATGTCTATGTAACTTAAAATCCGTTCTACGACTTATCACTCATATTTCATAAGAGTATTTTGTTAATGTGAGTGAGTTCTTATCAATCAATTTTTTACTCTAATTCTGGGGCAGACAATAAATCAAGGTATGAAGATTTCATTTCTATGATTTTGTCCTTTTTGTGCCTTTAGTCTTTTGAGAGATGCGATATGCGTTTATTTTTGTGCCTTTAGTCTTTTGAGAGTTACGATATCCGGGCAGTGGACAGGTAAGCACCTGTATGGGGAATAAATGATCCCGCCCTCCATGAGTATCCTGCTGCCTTGCAGGCAGGTCTTGGCTGACCAAAGGTTAAGGGAGTTAACCCTGAAAGAAAACCTGCTGCCTTGCAGGCCGGTCTTGACTGACCAAAGGCTAAGGGAATTAACCCTGACAGAGAATAACAATCTGCTGCCTTGCAGGCTGGTCTTGAATGACTAAAGGCTAAGGGAGTTAACCCTGACAGATAATAACAACCTGCTGCCTTGCAGGCTGGTCTTGAAAGACTAAAGGCTAAGGGAGTTAACCCTGACAGAAAATAACAAGGCCTGGTAGGGGGCCTCAAGGTGACAACCCCACCATCTACCTAGGGTACAGTGGGCTAATCCCTGCTTATCCAAAAACAAACAGATTCAATGACATGAAAGTAATATAACTGGCTTGATCTTTCAAAGATGAACTTGGAAACGAATACGGACTGTGATTGTTGGAACATGGAATGTTAGGGAAATAAATGGAAAAGAGCCAGAATTAGTTGAAGAAATGAAAAATTTTAAGTAGTTGGCCATTACAGAAACAAAGAAAAAAGGACAAGGAATAGAAAATGTAGGACCGAATCATATTTTAATCTTCTCAGGAGTAGATGCCAAAGATAGAGTTAGAGCAGGAGTAGGCCTCCTAGTGCATAAAAGGCATGAAAAGCCACTAGAAAGTTGGAAATTTATAAGCCCACGTCTATTAGAGGTAAATATTAAACCAAAAGGACGAAAAATTAAATTATTAATAGCGTATGGACCAAACGAACACGCAACTAAAGAAGAAAAGATATCTTCGAAAACAATTTACAAATAGCTGCAGAGAATCTTAAACCCAAACGGGAACCAATGCTTTTAGGAGATTTAAATGCTAGAGTACGCAACAATGTAGAAACGTCAGAAGGAGTAATAGGTAAAGAAGGAGAGACAACAACTTCTCCAAATGGAGAGAGACTAATAGATTTTTGCCTAAAGAATGACATGAAAATAGCCAACGCCTTTTATCCTCATAAAGATATCCACAATTATACAAGAGTAAATAAAGACAGGTGTGAAAAGTCAATGATAGACTACACAATAGTTAGCAGCTCCCTTTTTACAGTACATTAGATACAAGAGTAAACAGAGGAGCTATAGTTAGTGATCATCACTTATCAAATATCGAGATTACTGACTGAAGAAAACAAACAAAAAAGGAAACAGAAGAAAGCTACTTAACCTAAAATAGGGGAACTAAATAAACCGGTAGTAAAACAGTTTAGGAATAAAAAGATTTATCAGTGAAAGACAGATGGATCTGAATGATAGCACAATAGAAGAAAAGTGGCAGATGTATAAAGAAAACACTCCTCAGTTGTACTGAAGAGGTCTGTGGTAGGAAACAAATTAAAGGAGATAGGAAAAGAACATCATGGTGGAATGAGAATGTCAAGACTAAGATCAAAGAAAAGAAGGATGCCTGGAAGAAATACTTACAAACAAAGAGCCCAAAGGATAGGATAGATTTAAGTAAATAAAAGAACTATCGCCCAAGATAAAGTAAGGAAAGCGAAACAGGAACAATGGGAAGAGTTTGGACAAAGACTTCAAGAAAGCTATCAAGGAAATCAAAAGCTGTTCTAGGGGGCGATGAAGAGCATGAGACAGACCAAAGCATGCCCAATACGACAAATTAAGAATGCCAAAGGAGAAATAATGAAATCATGGAAACTTGAAGAAAGCATTTTCATCAATTACATGATCCCTCAGAACGTATGAAACAAGGAGTAAAGATCAATTAGTAAGAGTAACAAGTAATCCAGAGGAGACAACTGAAGATGTAGATATCTCAATGGAAGAAATCCAAACAGCTATAAGAAAAGTGAAATTAGGAAAAGCCCCAGGAGCAGATCAAGTTAATCCAGAAAAGATTAAAAACCAAGGGACAGAGGCAGACAAACTACCACATGCAATATGCCAACAAGCATGGAAGTCCAAACATGTGCCAGATGACTGGAAAAAGAGAACGGTAGTACCAATACATAAGAAAGGGTCAACTATGGAATGCTCAAACTATAGGGGGATATCACTACTTAGCGTTCCAGGAAAAGTGTATACCAGGATACTGGAAATGAGACTAAGGAAAAGAGTAAATGATCAGATTGAAGAGCATCAGAGTGGATTTAGACCAGGAAAAAGTGTACAAGACCACATATTTATAATTAGACAAATAATAGAAAAATTCCTTGAGAGAAACATTAACTTGCACTTTTGTTTTATTGACTTAGAAAAGGCATTTGAAATTGAGGAGGGACGAATTATGGCATTCCTTAAAAGAACACAATGTAGAGCAAAATTTAATAGAAGCCATTAAAAGTTTTTACAATAAACCAACATGTGCAGTAAGAGTAGCTGGAAACATATCTGCAGAATTTGATGTAGATATAGTAGTAAGACAGGGTTGTATCCTAAGTCCTCTTTTTTTTATCACATTTATGGATTCAGTTGCAAAGGCATCCTCAAAAATGAAGAAAATGAATGTAGGTATGTGGAAGCTCAAACCAGTAAATGTATGAATGTTTTCATTTGCCAATGATTTAGTTCTGTTTGGAAAATCAGAAAGTGACCTTCAGTTGAATATCAACATTATCAACAATGAACTAAATAAAAGAGGAATGAGAGTAAATGCAAAAAAAACCCAAAACAATGCTAGTAACTAGGGAAGCTAAAACATAAAATCTTAAATTGGGCAGGAGAACTTAGAACATGTTCAAAGCTACAATTACCTAGGAGTAATGATTAACTCAGATGGAAAACTAAGAGAAGAAATCAGCCAGAGAATCAAAAAAGGCAAGTGCAATATATAACCATCTAGGAAAGGCATTTGTAAGTAAGCAAGAATTGTCAACTAAAACCAAAATGGCAGTATACAACACAATTTATTGCCCTACTCTCCTCTATGGCAGCGAAACTTGGACTTTAGACAGTAGAGAATACAGTAGAGTACAGACAGCTGAAATGAAATATCTAAGAAGAGTAGTAGGGAAAACTAGAAGAGACAAAATCAGAAACACAACAATAAGAGATCAAACCAAAGCAGATGGCATAAAAACTAAGATAGAAACAAATCAATTGAGATGGTTTGGGCATGTAAACAGAATGAATGACAATAGGATAGCTAAATCAATATACAGTGCGAAAGCCCAAGGTAAAAAACCAAAAGGCAGACCTCGGAGAAAGTGGGAAGAAGATGTAAAGAGGCATTGAAGCATAGAAATTTAACTTTTTGAATGGAAACAGAAACTGTCAGGACAGGGCATCCAGGAGAGATTATCTCGGGGATCTGAACCCATACACCGAAAGGTAGAATGGGAACTGATAAAGAAAGAAAAGAGAGATGTGATATGCGTTTTCTTTCTGTGATTTTAGTCTTTAGAGATGTGATATGTGTTTTTTTTATAGACAGTACACCATTTGTCAACAACTTCTCAGTGGGACTCTGTAGTCCAGAGGCAAGGTGTTGGCTTCTCAGCCAAAATATAGTCGGTTTGAGTCTCGTCAACGGTTGAAACATTTTCTTTGCTTTTTTTTAAGAAGTTTTGCTGCTTATTTGAAATGTTGGATTTGAGAGTAAGGTCTTTGAGTTTTTTATATGCAACTGACAGTCGGTCAGCCTCTCCATGGTTTCCTCCATCCTCACGTATCCCTACAAAAAATCTTCACACATAATTAAAATTTTTTTTTTTTTTTTTTTAGTTTTAGAGTTCGTTATTTCATGATCTAGTTTCTTGAGTCTGCATTTTTCCTCTTCTTAAAGGTTAAAAGAATCGGAAACGAGATCTCAGGAACATTCTACACTTCAAGGAGGTGATGACCTGAGCGTAAAGGTCAACTCAAGGTCTCAATGTGTGGAATCAATGATGTCAGGTCAGTAGGAAGTAGATAAATGCTAGCCAATACGAGGTATAGGCTTTGACCAGATTCTCAATGTGTGGAATCAATGATGTCAGGTCAGTAGGAAGTAGATAAATGCTAGCCAATACAAGGTTTAGGCTTTGACCAGATTCTCAATGTGTGGAATCAATGATGTCAGGTCAGTAGGTAGTAGATAAATGCTAGCCAATACAAGGTTTAGGCTTTGACCAGATTCTCAATGTGTGGAATCAATGATGTCAGGTCAGTAGGAAGTAGATAAATACTAGCCAATACGAGGTATAGGCTTTGACCAGATTCTCAATGTGTGGAATCAATGATGTCAGGTCAGTAGGAAGTAGATAAATGCTAGCCAATACAAGGTTTAGGCTTTGACCAGATTCTCAAATGTGGA
Source organism: Doris montereyensis (assembly GCA_037039925.1). Lineage (NCBI taxonomy): Eukaryota > Metazoa > Mollusca > Gastropoda > Nudibranchia > Dorididae > Doris > Doris montereyensis. The sequence continues at coordinate 413,385 of JAXRKP010000114.1, read as the reverse complement.
ATCAATGATGTCAGGTCAGTAGGAAGTAGATAAATACTAGCCAATACGAGGTATAGGCTTTGAGCAGATTCTCAACGTGTGGAATCAATCATGTCAGGTCAGTAGGAAGTAGATAAATGCTAGCCAATACGAGCTATAGGCTTTGATCAGATTCTCAAAGGAAAACAAGAACAAAAGGCATTCTCATAGCAGCTAGAGATATTGAGAAATGTTGTATGATCGTTTGTTATGGCGTTGGTGGCCGAGTAGTAAAGCTACTGGACTAGGGATCAGGAGATCCTGGATTCGAATCCTAGAAAAGCTCAGTCTGACGTTGTGTTTGTAGGAAAGACACTTAACACACATTTTCTCCACTTGATCCAGGTGCAAAAGGGTACAAGCACTAGCTCGGGAGTAAAAACATGCTTCAGGCTAGAGCCCTGTTTAGGAGGTGATTACTATCACCTGTTTAGCTTCACACTAAAGAAAGGGGGATACGCTCCAGCTCTATGGGCTGTAATGGCCTTGAAGGAACTTTATTTGTGATGGTTTGTTGGAAAAACAAGTGAACTGAATTCTTTTTGAGACATGATAGTTTGTCTTTGACTCCAACACTGAATGAAAAAGAAACAACAACAAAAGATAAACGTTGAATTTTAAAAAAATTATTTCTTCTAAAATCTACCTCCCTGGTCCAGGTAGCTGGATGGACACTTAGTCCCATCGGAGACGGACGATAAAGGAGGTTCCGTGTGTAGATCACAACACTCTGTGCATGTTAAAGATCCCTTGTTTTATTTACAAGACGGTCCACGCAAAATTAAAAATCCTACCAAAAACCCTGAAATTACCTTAGCTGTTGTAGATGCGGGTAAATCAGATCAAATATTCCTTTCTTCTAGATTCCAAAAGCCTGGATGCTCCCAGCCTGTATGTCCCTCTTACTATCTTTGTTGATCCTGTGATGGATCTGCGTGATGTGGTGTCGGAGCATGCCGTTCACCTCTGTGGTGAGGGAAAAGACGGAAGAAGTCAGGTTGGTCCTTACTGGACTTCACACGTGCGGCAGTCTTGCTGTCAGCGCTATGCGGCTGTTCATGAAAGACAAAGGTGCCATGGGACTGTGCTGTGTAGGCTGTTGCTACCAGCTGATGGAAGGAGATAATCAAGGTGAATTCACATTTCTCTGCCATGTCATATGAAAGGTTCATCGCGAAACAAAATATATTCAAGTGTCTTGGAATGAAGAAAAGAGTGGTACTCATGTTCATGATTTGTCAGTTGAACGATTGAAGGGTCAGTTCAATAGTGTGCCTAAGTCATAATTACATCACTTAGAGAAAAATGCCAAAAATCATGGACTTTGGCACTGTGGGCTTTGGGAATTCCAAATTTCAAATGTATTTTCATCATATCCTTTTCACGCTTTTCAGGAAGCATGATTTCCTTTTATTCCTTAGGATTATCTCTCTGTCTCGTTTTTTACGATAAACGGACCTGGGCACGCTATTGAAATAACCCTTCAATTGTTATCTTAATGTGTCGTGAACATAGAAGATGTTTAACAGTGATAACGACTTGTTCAGACATATGTACTTTTCTCAGAATCAAAGCTTTCATATCACCTTTTTTCACAAAATGCAACATATTCATCATCTACATTCTTAACATATCCTTAAGATATTAAAGCAACACTCACTTCAATAAAAAAAAATAAAAAATACAGAAAGCAAACAACATGGAATCAATCACTTAACACGTTCATGATGTTTAGGCATAAGGTGATAAAAGCATTGGTAAAAGACCCAAGCAAATGTTAAAAGTGCTGAAAACGATCAAGGATAATGTCGGCCTTTGAAAAAAATTGCACAACTGGGAGGCAGGCGTGGCCGGATGTTTGTCATTTTGAGGAGTTTTGATTGGCTGAAAATGCACGTATCAATTTTTGTGAAAAACAATCATTGACATAAATCATGTTTTGTAATGAAACAGTGAATTGTCAAGCTGAAATGAACAAGATAGATTGTGTTTTGTGAAAAAAGGAAATTGTTCATTAGTAAAGGTTTCAAGATGAAATATTACAGAGGTATCGACTCATTTTATTCGTTTGGTCTATACAGTATTTTGTGATGGAACCCTTCATATTTAACCGCTTCCAGTGTCATTCCAAACTGTTCCAGGTCACTCTGCATCACTATACTGTCATGTGTCTGTAACCCTGTTTCAACAACTGCATTTTTCCAACCACTAAGTTAAGATGTGTAGAAAAATACAAACCTGCTCACGTGTCTTGTCTAGTAATATATCTGTCAAAATCTTTCTTTCTTTCTTTCTTTATCAGTTCCCATTCTACCTTTCAGTGTATGGGTTTAGTTTCCAGAGATGATTTTTCTCCAGGATGCCCTGTCCTGGCATTTTTTGTTTCCTTTCAAAAAAATTACATTTCTATGCTTCAATGCCTCTTTTATATCTTCTTCCCACTTTCTCCGAGGTCTGCCTTTTAGTTTTTTACCTTGGGCTTTAGCACTGCATACTGATTTAGCTATTCTATTGTCATTCAATCAGTTTACATGCCCAAACCATCTCAATTGATTTGTTTCTATCTTAATTTTTATGCCATCTGCTTTGGTTTGATCTCTTATTGTTGTGTTTCTGATTTTGTCTTTTTTAGTTTTCCCTACTACTCTTTTTGGATATTTCATTTCGGCAGTATTCTCTACTGTCTAAAGTCCAAGTTTCGCTGCCATAGAGGAGAGTAGGGCAATAAATTGTGTTGTATACTGCCATTTTGGTTTTTGTTGACAATTCTTGCTTACTTACAAATGCCTTTCCTAGATAGTTATATATTGCACTTGCCTTTTTGATTCCTGGCTAATTTCTTCTCTTAGTTTTCCCTCTGAGTTAATCATTACTCCTAGGTAATTGTAGCTTTGTAATTGTTCTAAATTCTCCCTGTCCAATTTAAGATCTTGTATTTTAGCTTCCCTAGTTACTAGCATTGTTTTGGTTTTCTTTGCATAAATTACTCTCATTCCTCTTTCATTATTCATCATGTTGATATTCGACTGGAGATCCCTTTCTGATTTTCCAAACAACTTTGTGACTCAATCCGTAAATATGATAAATAAAAGAGGACTTAGGGTACAACCTTGTCTTACTCCTATATCTACATCAAATTCTGCCGATATGTTTCCAGCTACTCTCACTGCACATGTTGGTTTATTGTAAAAACTTTTAATGGCTTCTATTAAATTTTGCTCTACATTGTGTTCTTTTAAGGAATGCCATAGTTCATCTTTCCTCACAGTGTCAAATTCCTTTTCTAAGTCAATAAAACACAGGTCCAATCAATGTTTCTCTCAAGGAATTTTTCTATTATTTGTCTAATTGTAAATATGTGGTCTTGTACTCTTTTTCCTGGTCTAAATCCACTCTGATGCTCTTTAATCTGATCATCTACTCTTTTCCGTACTCTCATTTCCAGTATCCTGGTATATTCTTTTCCTGGAACGTTAAGTAGTGATATCCCTCTATAGTTTGAGCATTCCATAGTTGACCCTTTCTTATGTATTGGTACTAACGTACCCTTTTTCCAGTCATCTGGCACATGTTTGGACTTCCATGCTTGTTGGTATATTGCATGTAGTAGTTTGTCTGCCTCTGTCCCTTGGTTTTTAAACTTTTCTGGATTAACTTGATCTGCTCCTGGGACTTTTCCTAATTTCACTTTTCTTATAGCTGTTTGGATTTCTTTCATTGAAATATCTACATCTTCAGTTGTCTCCTCTGGATTACTTGTTACTCTTACTAATTGATCTTTACTCCTTGTTTCATACGTTCTGGAGGGATTATGTAATTGGTGAAAATGCTTTCTCCATGCTTCCATGATTTTGCTGTCTTCTTTCATTATTTCTCCTTTGACATTCTTAATTTGTCGTATTGGGCATGCTTTGATCTTTTTCATGCTCTTCATTGCCCCCAGAACAGCTTTTGATTTCCTTGATAGCTTTCTTGAAGTCTTTGTCCAAACTCTTCCCATTGTTTGTATTTTGCTTTCCTAACTTCCTCTTTGGCAATAGTTCTTTTATTCACGTAATCTATCCTTTCCTCTGGTCTCTTTGTTTGCAAGTATTTCTTCCAGGCATCCTTCTTTTCTTTGATCTTAGTCTTGACATTCTCATTCCACCATGATGTTCTTTGCCTATCTCCTTTAATTTGTTTCCTACCACAGACCTTTTCAGTACAACTGAGGAGTGTTTCTTTATACATCTGCCACTTTTCTTCTATTGTGCTATCATTCAGATCCATCTGTCTTTCATCGATAAATCTTTTTTATATTAGATTGGTATACCTGTTTTACTACTGGTTTATTTAGTTCTTCTATTTTGAGTTTAGTAGCTTTCTTCTCTTTCCTTTTCTGTTTGTTTTCTTCAGTCAGTAATCTCATTTTGGCAATCACTAAGTGATGATCACTAAATATTTCTGCTCCTCTGTTTACTTTTGCATCCAATGTAGGGAGCTGCTAATTATTATGTAGTCTATCATTGACTTTTCACATCTGTCTTTATTAACTATTGTATATTTGTTGATATCCTTATGAGGAAAAAAGGTGTTGGCTATTTTCATGTTATTCTTTATGCAAAATTCTATTAGTCTCTCTCCATTTGGAGAAGTTGTTGTCTCTCCTTCTTTACCTATTACTCCTCCTGACGTTTCTACATTGTTGCGTACTCTAGCATTTAAATCTCCTAAAATCATTAGTTCCTGTTTGGGTTTAAGATTCTCTGCAGCTATTTGTAAATCGGTTTCGAAGATATGTTTTCTTCTTTTGTGGCATCTTCGTTTGGTCTATAAGCTATTATTAATTTGATTTCTCTTCCTTTTGGTTTAATATTTACCTCTAATAGCTGTGGGCTTATAAATTTTCAACTTTCTAGTAGCTTTTCATGTCTTTTATGCACTAAGAGGCCTACTCCTGCTCTAGCTCTATCTTTGACATCTACTCCTGAGAAGATTAAAATATGATTTGGTCCTACATTTTCTATTCTTTGTCCTTTTTTTCTTTGTTTCTGTAATGGTTAAAATATCTACTTTTAATTTTTCCATTTCTCCAACTCTTTTCTATTTATTGCCCTAACGTTTTATGTTCCAAAAATCACAGTCCGTATTCATTTCCAAGTTCGTTGTCAAAAGATCAAGTCGGTTATATTGTATTTATTTTTTCTCTGAATCTGTTTGTTTTTGGATAAGCAGGGGATTAGCCCACTGTACCTTAGGTAGATGGTGGGGCTGCCACCTTGAGGCCCCCTACCAAGCCTTGTTATTTTCTGTCAGGGTTAACCCCTTAGCCTTTAGTCATTCAAGACTAGCCTGCAAGGAAGCAGGTTGTTATTTTCTGTCAGGGTTAACTCCTTTAGCCTTTGGTCAGTCCAGACCGGCCTGCAAGGCAGCAGGTTGTTGTCTTTCAGGGTTAACTCCCTTAGCCTTTGGTCAGCCAAGACCTGCCTGCAAGGAAGCAGGAGACTCGTGGAGGGGGGATCATCTACTCCCCGTACAGGTGCCTATCTGTCCACTGCCTGGAATAATGTGTCAATTGGGGGAAATTATGTGACACGGCTTGCCTTTAGATATAGAAAGATGCATTGCTAGATTAACACTATTGTGATGGTGTTGGCGCAACATTATTTTCGCTTTCAAACGTTGCCAAACATGTTATTTTGTTGCTTTCAAAAATGAGAATCTATTTTTATTTACATAGCTTTTTACTTTTCTGCTGATGCTATCTTTAATTACATAGCTTTTTAGTTTTCTGCTGATGCCTTGAGATATTGAACTCACTGACACACAGGCTATGAGTTTTGGCATCCTCTTGTAGGGAAGTAGCACTTTCTGTCATTTACAATGCCTTATGTCTTTGACTACTATAGGAGTAGTATCCATGGACTCGGTAGTCCAGAGGCAAGGTGTCAGCCTTTCAACCCAAAGGTCGTGAGTTCAAATTCCAGCAAGACAAACGGAATGGTACTGTCACTTTCACCAAGACGAATCGACTTGTACTGTTATAAACACCATGACGAACGGACTCGTATCATCACTTTTACTAAGGCGAACTGACTATTCCCAAGACAAACAGAACTTGTATTGTCACCTTCACCAAGGCAAACAGAACTCGTATTGTCACCTTCACCAGTACGAAGGGGCTTGTATTGTCACCTCCACCAAGACAAACCGACTTGTATTGCCACTTTCACCTAGGCGAACAGACTCGTACTGTCACCTTTAACAGGACCAACTGATTTGTATTGTCACTTTCACCGAGAATTACAGTCTTGTACTGTCACTTTCACCAAGACAAACCGACTTGCATCGTGACTTTCACCAAGACAAACCGATTTGTGTTGTCACATTCACCTAGACCGATCGACTTGTATTGTCACTTTCACTGTCACCAGACCTTCACCACCAAGGCGAATGGACTCTTTCTGTCACCTTTAACAGGACCAACCTCACATGTAACAGGACCAACCGACTTGTATTGTCACTTTCATCAAGATGAACAGACTTGTACTGTCATTTTCACCGAGACTTACAGTCTTGTACTGTCACTTTCACCAAGACGAACCGACTTGCATTGTGACTTTCACCAAAGCAACAGACTTGTATTGTCACTTTCACAAAGACGAACAAACTTGTATTGTCACTTTTTGTACTATCACTTTCACCATGACCCGACAGACTTGTACTGTCACTTTCACCAAGACTTACAGACTTGTATTGTGACTTTCACCATGACGAACCGACTTGTATTGTCACTTTCACCAAGACAAACTGACTTGTACCATCACTTTCACCAAGACTTACAGACTTGTATTGTGACTTTCACTAAGACTTACAGACTTGTATTGTGACTATCACTAAGACTTGCAGACTTCTATTGTGACTATCACTAAGACTTACAGACTTGTATTGTGACTTTCACTAAGACTGTTGACTTTCACTAAGACTTACAGACTTGTATTGTGACTTTTACTAAGACTTATAGACTTGTATTGTGACTTTCACACAAGACAAACCGACTTGTGCTATCACCTTCACCAAGACTAACCGACTTGTCCCATCACTTTCACCAAGACTTACAGACTTGTATTGTGACTTTCGTTGTGACTTTCACCAAGACTTACAGACTTGTACCATCACTTTCACCAAGACTTACAGACTTGTACCATCACTTTCACCAAGACTTACAGACTTGTACCATCACTTTCACAAAGACTTACAGACTTGTACCATCACTTTCACCAAGACTTACAGACTTGTACCATCACTATCACCAAGATTTACAGACTTGTACCATCACTTTCACTAAGATTTACAGATTTGTACCATCACTTTCACCAAGACTTACAGACTTGTACCATCACTTTCACCAAGACTTACAGACTTGTACCATCACTTTTACCAAGACTTACAGACTTGTACCATCACTTTCACCAAGACTTACAGACTTGTACCATCACTTTCACCAAGACTTACAGACTTGTACCATCACTTTCACCAAAATTTACAGACTTGTATTGTGACTTTCACTAAGACTTACAGATTTGTATTGTGACTTTCACCAAGATGAACCGACTTGTACTGTCACTTTCACCAAGATGAACCGACTTGTACCGTCACTTTCACCAAGATGAACCGACTTGTACTGTCACTTTCACCAAGATGAACCGACTTGTACTGTCACTTTCACCAAGATGAACCGACTTATACTGTCACTTTCACCAAGATGAACCAACTTGTATTGTCACCTTCACCAAGATGAACCGACTTGTACTGTCACTTTTACCAAGACGAACCGACTTGTTAAAAGACGAAAAGAAAGGTGTTACTAAATTTTGACTTACAAAGTTTGTGACTTTCACCGTCGATATGTTGTTTACAACGCCTGGTTGAACCAGGTGATGGATCAGGTGGTGGATTTCACATGGAAACATCCTCATGAATAGTTTTGTGGCCTGTAAGCACTTGAACACCGGAAATTTAGCTCTTTGAGTTAATTTCCATTTCTAACCAGGGAGCAAGAGGGATCACAGGTATATTTTATTGTCTCTGAAATATGTTGTTTTATGAATCTGTATAAATGCAATACTGTAGTTGTCTTGTATTTTTTGTTGTTTTAGAAAAAAAAAATCGTTTTTCGGATGATGACAAAATTTGATATTTTTTTCTCATTTCCTTCAACCTTAGATGAATGTGGAGACAGTGAAAAAGACTTTCCTGTGAGTCAGTTTGGAAAGTCTCTTGGCCTTCACCTGGGACGCAATGCCACCCAACTTGGCCTCCCAATCTGTACACAGACTACAAACCTCAAAGCAGGTGACTGATTACTGATAGTGATAACATTATTTGTCTGAGATGGGGACTGATTTCACATCATTGTGGCTGATTTTTTGAATAGATATAGTAAGGATACGTTTCCATGTGTACCGTATGCGTAAACAGCGATGACATGGAAATTCAACTCAGGTGTTTCCATGTGTACGTATGTGGTGGGTGATGCGTAAACAGCAATCATGTGGTTTCTCATATGTACATGATGTGTGATGCATGCTGTCTGTTTCCATGTGTACTTATGTGTGATGCATGCTGTCTGTTTCGATGTGTACATGATGTGTGATGCATGCTGTCTGTTTCGATGTGTACGTATGCGTGATACTTAAACAACGATCACATGGAAATTTAACTATGGTGTTTCTATGTGTGTATGATACGTCATGTGTGATTCATTCTGCCTCTTTCCATGTGGACGTATGTGTGATGCTTGATGCGTAAAACAGCAGTCACATGGAGATATAAGCTAAGGTGTGTCTATGTGTGCATGATGTGGGATGTGTGATGCATCATGTGTGATGTGTTATGCATACTGCCTGTTTCCATGTGTTTGTATGTGTGATGCATACTGCCTGCTTCCATGTGTTTGTATGTGCGATGCATACTGCCTGTTTCCATGTGTTTTTATGTGTTATGCATACTGCCTGTTTCCATGTGTATGTATGTGTGATGCAAACTGCCTGCTTCCATGTGTATGTATGCGTGATGCATACTGCCCGTTTCCATGTGTTTGTATGTGTGATCCATACTGCCTGTTTCCATGTGTTTGTATGTGTGATGCATACTGCCTGTTTTTCCATGTGTTTGTATGTGTTATGCATACTGCCTGTTTCCATGTGTTTGTATGTGTGATCCATACTGCCTGTTTCCATGTGTTTGTATGTGTGATGCATACTGCCTGTTTCCATGTGTTTGTATGTGTTATGCATACTGCCTGCTTCCATGTGTTTGTATGTGTGATGCATACTGCCTGCTTCCATGTGTATGTATGCGTGATGCATACTGCCTGTTTCCATGTGTATGTATGTATGTGTGATGCATACTGCCTGTTTCCATGTCTATGTATGTGTGATGCATACTGCCTGTTTCCATGTCTATGTATGTGTGATGTACTGCCTGTTTCCATGTCTATGTATGTGTGATGCATACTGCCTGTTCCCATGTGTATGTATGCGTGATGCATACTGCTTGTTTCCATGTCTATGTATGTGTGATGCATACTGCCTGTTTCCATGTGTATGTATGTGTGATGCATACTGCCTGTTTCCATGTCTATGTATGTGTGATGCATACTGCCTGTTTCCATGTCTATGTATGTGTGATGCATATTGCCTGTTTCCATGTCTATGTATGTGTGATGCATACTGCCTGTTTCCATGTCTATGTATGTGTGATGCATACTGCCTGTTTCCATGTCTATGTATGTGTGATGCATACTGCCTGTTTCCATGTCTATGTATGTGTGATGCATACTGCCTGTTTCCATGTGTTTGTATGTGTTATGCATACTGCCTGTTTCCATGTCTATGTATGTGTGATGCATACTGCCTGTTTCCATGTCTATGTATGTGTGATGCATACTGCCTGTTTCCATGTCTATGTATGTGTGATGCATACTGCCTGTTTCCATGTCTATGTATGTGTGATGCATGTCTGCCTGTTTCCATGTCTATGTATGTGTGATGCATACTGCCTGTTTCCATGTGTTTGTATGTGTTATGCATACTGCCTGTTTCCATGTGTTTGTATGTGTTATGCATACTGCCTGTTTCCATGTGTATGTATGTGTGATGCATACTGCCTGTTTCCATGTGTTTGTATGTGTGATCCATACTGCCTGTTGCCATGTGTTTTCGTATGTGTGATGCATACTGCCTGTTTCCATGTGTTTGTTTGTGTGATGCATACTGCCTGTTTCCATGTGTATGTATGTGTGATGCATACTGCCTGTTTCCATGTGTATGTATGTGTGATCCATACTGCCTGTTTCCATGTGTTTTTATGTGTGATCCATACTGCCTGTTTCCATGTGTTTGTATGTGTGATCCATACTGCCTGTTTCCATGTGTTTGTATGTGTGATCCATACTGCCTGTTTCCATGTGTTTTTATGTGTGATCCATACTGCCTGATATGCATGTGTTTGTATGTGTTATCCATACTGCCTGTATGCATGTGTTTGTATGTGTGTGCATACTGCCTGTTCCCATGTGTATGTATGTGTGATGCATACTGCCTGTTCCCATGTGTTTGTATGTGTGATGCATACTGTCTGTTTCCATGTGTTTGTATGTGTGATGCATACTGCCTGTTTCCATGTGTTTGTATGTGTGATGCATACTGCCTGTTTCCATGTGTTTGTATGTGTGATGCATACTGCCTGTTTCCATGTGTTTGTATGTGTGATGCATACTGCTTGTTTCCATGTGTTTGTATGTGTGATGCATACTGCCTGTTTCCATGTGTATGTATGTGTGATGCATACTGCCTGTTTCCATGTGTATGTATGTGTGATGCATACTGCCTGTTTCCATGTGTATGTATGTGTTGATGCATACTGCCTGTTTCCATGTGTTTGTATGTGTTATGCATACTGCCTGTTTCCATGTGTTTGTATGTGTGATGCAACTGCCTGTTTCCATGTGTTTGTATGTGTGATGCATACTGCCTGTTTCCATGTGTTTGTATGTGTGATGCATACTGCCTGTTTCCATGTGTTTGTATGTGTGATGCATACTGCCTGTTTCCATGTGTTTGTATGTGTGATGCATACTGCCTGTTTCCATGTGTTTGTATGTGTGATGCATACTGCCTGTTTCCATGTGTACATATGTGTGATCCATGCTGCCTGTTTCCATGTGGACGTGCATGTGATTGTGATGCTTGATATGTAAACAATGTTTCATGGAAATGTTTTCCATTTGTACGTGATGCGTGATACTCTTTCCATGTTTCCAAGTGTGATGAATATTTTCAAACAATCGAGCTGTCGTTTGAATCTCATTATTTAAACTTGCGGAAACTAAGTTTCCATCTCTCGAGAAGCAAGTGTGTCTGCCGTTGTGATTTTGGCAGGCCATAATGGCAAGATGCATGAAATTTCATCCCAGATGGCCTAATGGATAAATTAATTGATTTTTATGAGACAAAAACGCTTTTCTGAGTGATCGCGTGATCAAAGCCTCTTTCCATGTTGCAATCAAGTTTTTCTTGTTGCAATCAAAGCCTTTTCAAACAATCAAAGCCTTTTCCTTTGTTGCAATCAAAGCCTCATTTGTTAATCAAAGCGGTTGCAATCTAAGATCTTCACTTTGTTGATCTCTCGTTGAATCAAAGCCTTTTCCGTTGTCAAAGTTTTTGCAATCAAAGCCTTTTCGCAATCAAAGCCTTTTCAAGTTGCAATCAAAGCCTTTTCCCAATCAAAGCCTTTTCGTTTGTTGCAATAAAGCCTTTTCCTTTTTGCAATCAAAGCCTTTTCCTTTGTTGCAATCAATCAAAGCCTTTTCCTTTGTTGCAATCAAAGCCTTTTCCTTTGTTGCAATCAAAGCCTTTTCCTTTGTTGCAATCAAAGCCTTTTCCTTTGTTGCAATCAAAGCCTTTTCCTTTGTTGTAATCAAAGCCTTTTCCTTTGTTGCAATCAAAGCCTTTTTCCTTTGTTGTAATCAAAGCCTTTTCCTTTGTTGTAATCAAAGCCTTTTCCTTTGTTGCAATCAAAGCCTTTTCCTTTGTTGCAATCAAAGCCTTTTCCTTTGTTGCAATCAAAGCCTTTTCCTTTGTTGCAATCAAAGCCTTTTCCTTTGTTGCAATCAAAGCCTTTTCCTTTTGTTGCAATCAAAGCCTTTTCCTTTGTTGTAATCAAAGCCTTTTCCTTTGTTGTAATCAAAGCCTTTTCCTTTGTTGTAATCAAAGCCTTTTCCTTTGTTGCAATCAAAGCCTTTTCCTTTGTTGCAATCAAAGCCTTTTCCTTTGTTGCAAGCCTTTTCCTTTGTTGCAATCAAAGCCTTTTCGTTTGTTGCAATCAAAGCCTTTTCCTTTGTTGCAATCAAAGCCTTTTCCTTTGTTGTAATCAAAGCCTTTTCCTTTGTTGCAATCAAAGCCTTTTCCTTTGTTGTAATCAAAGCCTTTTCCTTTGTTGCAATGTTGCAATCAAAGCCTTTTCCTTTGTTGCAATCAAAGCCTTTTCCTTTGTTGCAATAGTTCACCTACCTACCAATTGTGGTTTCTTTTTTTTCTTAACTCTCTTTTAGGTAATAATATTGTTTTCTACGGAGGTTTAGTATTATTCAGTGTTCTTATTGGTCAGAGAGGACTGGAGGGACACAATCATTTATGTATGTCTCAGACCTGACAAACGACAATGGGGATGATGATATAGCTGCTAACTAGTATGTAACATGTGGACTTAGTCTGTATGTGTACTTTGAAAGAGTATGTATATGAGGGTTAGCTGTATTTTGTTTATAAAATGAAACCTTTAATTAACGACAGAAATTCAGAGAGATTGGGGTGAAAAATCCCGAGGCAGCCATTCTGAGTTTGCAAGACAACCGTTGCACTTAAGCCAGAAAGGCCAGCGATCGGGGAACTTTTGTTATTAGACTTAAAGGGGGTTACTAATTCAAGTTAAATTATCAATGTTTTCTGCGATATTACGAGGCCATTAAGCGAGTTGGCACTAGTTTGCACAATCAGAGTTTGTTTTCCGTTTAAAAAGGTTGGAAGCTATGCATTTTCCGTGATGAATTTTGTCAGAAAAGCTACTGGAAACTTAATTTGTGGCGGTATTTTCCATTCCGATTTTTAGACACCCCAAGATGACTAAAAATCCTTTCTGTGTCTCATCATAAGGTCTTCAATAGTTCATTAAATATATTCTTAAATTAAAATCTTCTTCTTTAAATTTACTGACTAACCTAATTTTTGTGTGTTATTACTGTTAGCGTGAATGATTTTGAATTTAACCTTAATCACAGACTGTTCATCATATTTTTTATTTTAAAGTAAGTGTATAAAATTTTAGTCTCAATCTCTTAAGTTCTTTTGCTGGGTTTAATGTTTGTTTACAGTATGCTCCACAGCCTTAGTGTTATTTTGTTTTGTTTATTTTTAGAAACAGTCTTTTTTATTTCATTAACAAAAATGTATTTTATACTTTAAATTGTATGTTTGATTATTATGGAACTTAAATATAGTAAAAGAATTGTTAGTATGTTAGTTCGTGTAGTGTCAGTATCTCCTTCTTTTTTGTGAAAAAATTCATCTTTTTTTTTTTTTACAATTTTGTCTATTGCAGCTTCAGGGCAAAGATTTTTTTACTGGCGAGCTTTGCTCGAGGTGCTCCTCAGAAAGTTGTCACTTCCTGTTCCAGAGAGAATTATGGGAATGAGAAAACTCAACAAACAGTGTAAAACGTTTCACGAATATGCTGTCAAAGCTTTGGGAAAACTGGGATTTACGTCTGATATGGTAAAACTTGTTGTTAGTGTTATTATTGATATTATGAATATTATAATGATTATATCATGATTAACGCCATGATGGCAGGGGACTCGGTGGTCCAGATGCAAGGTGTCTGTCTCTCAACCAAATTGTCGTGAGTTCAAGTCCAGACATTTGTAAAATGTTCTAGAGGTATTTTTCAAGAGAAAAAAACACTCCCCTGGTCCAGGTGTGTGGATCGACACTTAGTGCCAATTGAAACGGATGATAAAAAAGGAGGTCCCATTTGCAGACCACAACACTCTGTGCGGGTTAGAGATCCCTTGGCTGTTTAAAGGTCAGCCCTGGCAAAATTTAAGATTCATACCTAAACCCCTTATCACCTTAGTTGTGGATATAGGTAAATCAAATCAAACAGAATCAATTTAGGAAGGTAATAACTTTGTACTTTTAGGCTGATGAATAATGAGGATGATGATACTGTTGATCATGATAATAAAGAAAACTAAAGTTCCTTTAAAGCCATTACAGCCCATAAAGCCAGAGCTCATCCTGGTTTCTATAATGTAGAGCGGAACAGGGAATAATAATCACCTCCTGTACAAGACGCTAGTCGGATGCAAGTTTTGCTCCCAAGCTAGTTCTTGTACCCATTTACACCTGATTTGAGAGGGAAAATGCATATTAAGTGTCTTTCCCAAGAAACAAACTGCCGGAAATAGCTTCGCTAGGATTCAAATCCAGGACCTCTTGTCCCAAATCCAGCAGCCTAGCCACTCGGCCACTGACTCTACATTGGTGATGATAACCTTGATGACTAATGCTGTGGATGGTGCTAGTAATGATAACCTTGATGACTAATGCTGTGGATGGTGCTAGTAATGATAACCTTGATGACTAATGCTGTGGATGGTGCTAGTGATGATAACCTTGATGACTAATGCTGTGGATGGTGCTAGTAATGATAACCTTGATGACTAATGCTGTGGATGGTGCTAATGTATGGTGCTAGTAATGATGATAACCTTGATGACTAATGCTGTGGATGGTGCTAGTAATGATAACCTTGATGACTAATGTTGTGGATGGTGCTATGGATAACCTTGATGACTAATGTGATGGTGCTATAATGATTGATGACTAATGCTGTGGATGGTGCTAGTAATGACTAATGTTTGGATGGATGGTGCTAGTAATGATAACCTTGATGACTAATGCTGTGGATGGTGCTAGTGATGATAACCTAGTAATGACTAATGCTGTGGATGGTGCTAGTAATGATAACCTTGATGACTAATGCTGTGGATGGTGCTAGTAATGATAACCTTGATGACTAATGTTGTGGATGGATGGTGCTAGTGATGATAACCTTGATGACTAATGCTGTGGATGGTGCTAGTGATGATAAATGCCTTGATGACTAATGTTGTAGATGATGCTAGTAATGATAACCTTGATGACTAATGTTGTAGATGGTGCTAGTGATGATACTAATGCTGTGGATGGTGCTAGTGATGATTATTAATGCTGTGGATGGTGCTAGTGATGATAACCTTGATGAATAATTCTGTGGAATGTTGTGCATGGTGCTAGTGTTTGTTTGCTAGTGATGAAACAATGACTAATGCTGTGAATGGTGCTAGGAGTAACAAAATTGTTCATAGAGAAACAACATCAAAATACAGGGGATATAACCTTGATGTAATGTTTGTTCATTGAGAAACAACAACAGAAATATTAGGAGTAACATTTGTTCATAGAGAAACAACATTTGTTCATAGAGAAACAACAACAAAATATTGGGGATAACATTTGTTCATAGAGAGACAACAACAAAATATTGGGGATAACATTTGTTTATAGAGAAAAAACAACAAAATATTGGGGATAACATTTGTTCATAACGAAAAAACAACAAAAATATTGGGGATAACATTTGTTCATAGAAAAACAACAATAAAATATAAGGGATACCGGTAATGTTTGTTCATTGAGAAACAACAACAGAAATATTAGGAGTAACATTTGTTCATAGAGAAACAACAACAAAATATTGGGGATAACATTTGTTCATAGAGAAAAAACAACAAAATATTGGGGATAACATTTGTTTATAGAGAAAAAACAACAAAATATTGGGGATAACATTTGTTCATAGAGAAACAACAACAAAATATTGGGGATAACATTTGTTCATAGAGAAACAACAACAAAATATTGGGGATAACATTTGTTCATAGAGAAACAACAACAGAAATATTAGGAGTAACATTTGTTCATAGAGAAACAACAACAAAAATATTGGGGATAACATTTGTTCATAGAAAAACAACAACAAAATATAGGGGATACCGGTAATGTTTGTTCATTGAGAAACAACAACAGAAATATTAGGAGTAACATTTGTTCATAGAGAAACAACAACAAAATATTGGGGATAACATTTGTTGATAGAGAAACAACAAAATATTGGGGATAACATTTGTTTATAGAGAAAAAACAACAAAATATTGGGGATAACATTTGTTCATAGAGAAACAACAACAAAATATTGGGGATAACATTTGTTCATAAAGAAACAACAAAATATTGGGGTTACCGGTAATGTTTGTTCATAGAGATAATAAGTAGGGGCTTACACTCATTTATAGAGAGCAGCAACAAAAATATTGGGGATAGTGTTTGTTCATAGAGAAACAACAACAACATATTAGTGGTAATGTTTGTTCATAGAGAAATAACAACAACATATTGGGGTTACCGGTAATGTTTGTTCATAGAGATAATAAGTAGGGGCTTACACTCATTTATAGAGAACAGCAACAAAAATATTGGGGATAGTGTTTGTTCATAGAGAAACAACAATGGTAATGTTTGTTCATAGAGAAATAACAACAACATATTGGGGGTAATGTTTGTTCATAGAGAAACAACAACAACATATTGGAGGTAATGTTTGTTCATAGAGAAATAACAACAACATATTGGGGGTAATGTTTGTTCATAGAGAAATAACAACAACATATTGGGGGTAATGTTTGTTCATAGAGAAATAACAACAACATATTGGGGGTAATGTTTGTTCATAGAGAAATAACAACACCATATTGGGGGTAATGTTTGTTCATAGAGAAATAACAACAACATTTGGGGGTAATGTTTGTTCATAGAGAAATAACAACAACATATTGGGGGTAATGTTTGTTCATAGAGAAATAACAACAACATATTGGGGGTAATGTTTGTTCATAGAGAAATAACAACAACATATTGGGGATAATGTTTGTTCATAGAGAAATAACAACAACATATTGGGGGTAATGTTTGTTCATAGAGAAATGACAGCAAAATGTTGGGGTTAACACTCATTCATAGTGAACAACAATAAAAATATTGGTTGTAATATTTGTTCATAGAGAAACAGCAACAAATTGTTGAGGCTAACATTCGTTCATAGAAAACAAAAATATTGGTGGTAATATTTGTTCATAGAGAAACAGCAACAAAAATATTGGTGGTAATGTTTGTTCATAGACAAACAACAACATATTGGTGGTAATGTTTGTTTGCAGAAAAACAACAAAAATATTGGTGGTAATGTTTGTTCATAGACAAACAACAACATATTGGTGGTAATGTTTGTTCCGCAGAGAAACAACAAAAATATTGGGGGTAATGTTTGTTCATAGAGAAACAACAACAAAAATATTGGGGTAATGTTTGTTCATAGAGAAACAACAATAAAATATTGGGAGTCAATATTCTTTTAAAGTAAGATAGTTGAACAATTAGCTTTGAAAAAAAATCTTGACGGTTAAAATAGTTAAATCAGATTTAACCCTTTGAACTCGTGATCTCGAAATATCAGCACAGACAGTAAAAACCTATTTCACGTAGTTCTGAAGTATCAGGACAGACAGTAGAAACCTATTTCACGCAGTCCTAAAATATCAATATTTACCCTGATTCTGTTGACAAAGACTTGAATTTGGATTCAGATTATCATCTTAGTGAAATGGAAAGTGAATTTGATGATATGCACAGTGAAAGTGGTGATGATGAGCTCGGTCAAGTAGATGTAGATTTAGATATACAGAAAGCCGGGGTTGGGGGCCTTTACGGTTCCAAGAGAGTAGCGTTCAAAGGCTGAAAGTGACATAGCCTGAGTCTGACATGCAAAATAAGTTATTTTGTTCCTGTAGGTTTTGTTCCTAGTTGTGTATCATTATTTCATGGCATGTCTCTGTCTATGAGTAAGAGTCAAAAGGGTTTGCATAATACAAGTGAAGAAATAGATAGTGGGAGATAAAATTGAATTTTGCTTCATACACCCTTCCTCGACTTTTAAACAATGTATCGTCAGTGAGACTGTCTAAACATGCAAGTCCACGATATATGGGAAATGAGGTTCTTCCTTAAAACGATCAAACTCATGCTTCTTTTTTGACTTTGTCAATATTGGAGGCCTTGAAACAGTGGAACAGCTCACATGATCTAGTGGAAGATTTCCGTTTTTCTTCCTGCCTTGAAACTCTAATCTCGTAAGTCAAGGAGCAGACTCACTTGTTTAAATCTTTCAAAAAGTTCAACTCTAGCCGTACAAGTCAAGGAGCAGACTCACTTGTTTAAATCTTTCAAAAAGTTCAACTCTAGCCGTACAAGTCAAGGAGCAGACTCACTTGTTTAAATCTTTCAAAAAGTTCAACTCTAGCCGTACAAGTCGATTTTGTGCACAACTAGTTTTTTTCCCTTTAATTCATTCTAAAGACTAAAATAATTATTAAATTGTAATTCAAAAAGCATAAAAGAGTGTTTGCAACCCTTTTCAATAATTTATTACGATTTTTGTTTCTCCTGAAAAATTACGTCATACGGTGTTTGTAATTACGTGTTTAGAACATTTTCACGGGGCGATATATGTATTCATGATACACAATAAGCAAAGACAATTGGACATTGATTGATTTCTCTTTGTATTTATGTAAGCAGATCACGCGGGAAATGATCGCATCCTTGGAGGAGGAATACCAAGAGGAACAAATGAAGATGGCTGCTTTCTTTCAATACAAGCTACTGCTAGCCCCAGTGATAGAGTCGCTCATTCTGCTTGACAGGCTGCTTTTTCTGACTGAACAGGTGGGCTTTGTGGATTGTTCTAAGGACATAGTATTATCTAAAATAGAACACATGTCCAGGGAATATTGGCTGTACTGTACATATATGTATGTATGTTTATAACCATCGCAGTGTTATATTCTGGTGCTTAAAACGCCCGCCCCCCCCCCCCCAAAAGAAAAAAAAACAAAAAACCACCTTGTTTTTCCTTTTCAACCTGTTTCGATAAATTACCTTTTCCACAAAATTATTTTTCATTGAATGTTCCTATATATCTCTTTCCAGGATTGTGTTGGACAAGCCTTCTTGGTTCAGTTGTTTGATTCAGTGACGTCACCAAGGTGTTATGCCTTAGTGGCATACAAGGCAGATGCATGGAAAGCCACTACAGTTACCCATTCAGGACCATCTTGAGAGGGGAAAAGAATTGCCTATACTTGGGTTTCTTACAATGTTTTAATATTACATACATTGAATCAGCCGGTTGAGAATTGGTTTCAACCATAGGAATGAGTCTGATTCTCTTAAAAATCCATATTCATATGCCTCTCTTTCTCACTTGGCCATTTTGCTTCATGACATCCAAAACTTTATACACTCGTCTGAGAAATCTGCCAAGGGGTCCCTGGGAACTCGCAGCTTTCACATGCTTTCGATGATGTGATGATGATGTCCGAGAAATAAAGGCTTGAGAATAAAAATAAAATTGCTATAAAAAAACTCCTATTTACAATATGTACACAATGATGATGAATGTTTCTTATGACGAAAAGGTGTTTTGTGAAACAACTGTTACTGTTACGGCCTTTGCAGTCACAGAGCTCTTCAAAAGTTCACAACTCATGTGGAGTGAAAGTTTGTTGGAAGAGCGGCCACTCATGCGTTTGATTATCATCTGTGCCCCCAGTGTTTCTACTCCCAAGATTGGGACGAAAGTCTGTCCTGTTCTTTCTGACGCAGGAGAAAACTCTCTGACAATGCGCTGAGCCATGTGGGATTGTGAAGAGACCAAGCAGAAGCAAATAGACAGATGTCACATCTGGATTGGCCACAGGTAGCTTTGTCCTGGTTAACTCATCCCTATCTGCGTGAACCAGAGATAAAATCTGTAGATCAGCAAAGGAGCTGAGAACCTCATCCTTAGAGTATCCCTGGAGTAAGACATGAAATCTTCCCGCAAATGTCTTTGCCTCGCGTAGGCTAGTCAAATATGATTTGTTCTTAGAATTATCAAATGCATGCTTGTATCGTGTCTTTATAAACAGAGTGGAACCTCTCTAATCGGGAAAACTTGATGAATTGTAAAATTGTCCCGATTCCGCCGGGTTTCCGGTTGCCTGGGGATTTTGGTTTTCCTCACCAGATTTAGGTACTTACTTAAGCGCTTCTGTGAGTGGTAAAATGCAGAATGAAACTAACAATTTATTGTAGCTGCAGGACCAGTTGATAAAAACAAACTAACAATGCATTCATCAGTGGTGTCACTCACACTCACAGTCAACTTAGTTGGACGGTAGATGTATGAGACGCGTAATCAAGAACGCAAGGTGGATCTTTTAATTATCTCCTCTATTGACTCAGTTATAAATGAGCACTCAGCTGTAGGTAGAGAAAATTCTTGTCAGAGTCAAAGTTTTAGAACAGGGGGGGGGGCTCCTGAAGGATTTTTTTGCTTTTGAGTTTAGGTTTAGCTTTAGTATGTACACGAGTAACTGTCAAAATACAGTCATCTATTTCATTGAAAAGTTTGTAGCCTCCGTTGCCATAGAAAAGGCCGCCATCTTGGATTTTGATCAATTTTCAAAATCTATCTCCTCCCATAGTTATGAATAAATTCAGTCAAAACCTGTTCAGATCGTCTTTTTCATTCAATATCTAAAGAGTGATGTCAGGTTTTTTTTATATTATGGATATTTTTTTAATGAATTTTTGAAAATACTATAGACCATAGATTCTAGATCTATATCGTGAATGTACAAAAACGGCATTTTTATTACAATTTTTTTTTTCTCCAAAGTCTACAATATATATTTTTTTAAACGACCTCATTCTATTAACATTGACAAGAGGAACCTGTGTGCCAAATATAATACAAATCGTTTGGTAATTGTGGGATTAATGGCGGGATTAGTGGGTTTCATTGTAAAGCCTACTTTTAGCACAATCTGACTCGACCAATCAGAGCCGACTATTATTCATTGAGCCATCGCGTAACACGAAGGAAGAGAGAGGGGGTGTCTGGCAGCTGGTTTTTCACCGGCCCGCCACTGGCTTTCGGTCTCATCACCCTCGTTTACTAGAGTGAGAGAGAACATCGTATTACACATTCCCTATCACAACACACATGATTGGAAAGGGCTTTAATAGATCTGTCCAATGGTGTAAGCCATATTACGCTACTTCGTGGTCTAGAGGAGAGGGAACAAGGTGAATAGGACTGAAAATTAACGAAATATGGGACTCGCGTCATGGTGAACGGAAAAAAACGGGGCAGTTTGGACAAGCTATAATTAACACTTAGGTGAATGAGACTAATGAGAGTGAAAAGCATCAATTTTAAATGAAATGGAAACTTGTTTGTATGTCTGAAAAAAATGATCAATAATTTTTAAAGATGACTCAGAGCATAAAATCAATGAAGTGTGATACTGACACGGTTACGAAATCTGATAACAAATAACATGCTAGTGGTATTTGATAAATTCATTACATTTTTTTTTTCATCAGGATTTCTTATATGTATATATAACTGATATATGTATGATGTTTCTCATTGTTATTCTAAACATGTTGTTGTTGTTGTATAACATGAAATACTGCCAAAGCCAAATAAAAGATATGATAAAAATTCTCTCAGTATTTAGCACAAGGCTAAAGGTTCATAATTTTTTTCTTTCAAATCAAACTGACCTGAAAAACGATTGAAAAAGTGGTGCTAGTGAGTATTATCATAGTGGATTTAAAGTGCAGTAAATAAATGCATGCCTGCGTTTTCTTCATGTATATATGTGCACTAGGCTTTTGATTCATCTTAGCTAGGGACCAGATTTTTTAATAGAATTCCTGATAAAAATACATTAGATTTAAGCAGAAGCTACGTATTTATTTTCCGATCAACTTATATAATATGAAGTGCAGCACACCAATCTCAAACACGAAAAACTCGAATTTACGACTATCTCAAGAACACCCATGAATGAAATGTACACAAAATATTAAAAATATGTTTAAATTTTATGCAGGAAAAGATTAGGAGGTATGACAATAGCCACTGAGCTCTTGATTATATATGTACATGGCAGTGTTTCTTAGCGGTTGATAATATGAAAAAGGTGTGTATGCATTTTTTTGTTTTTCCCCCTTTGTCATATGTCAGTGTCAAAAAGGCATATCCTCTCGAAAAAGCAGTTTGCTGTTCAATTATCAATGCAGTTCACTTTCACTTCACTTATCCTTGTGGTGCTTGGGCAGCACATAAGGCCAATTGTCAGTTTCTGTAACATTTGTAGTTTTTACAAGTTAACCCTATGCCTAATGCCCATCCTGGAGGACCAGGATTTATTTTAGTTTTAGACTAGAGATTCACTCCTGTCCTAGACAGGTAGCTTTCCCAAGCTCATGTGCCCTGTCTGGCCATGGTTTGAAATCTGATTTTTCTTTCTCCTAGACAAACTGCCTTTCCAGCTCTATCCACCCGGGAGAGGTTAGAACAGCGTCTCGATTCGCCCGTTAGCCATCTCACAAGACATCTAGAGCATTTTCTAAGGGCTGAGCTCGCACTCTGCAGCCTCACTCTGTCCTCACTGGCTAACACACTTTTGTCCGCGACTGCTTATTCGTTGTTCACAGCTGACTTCTATATCTAGAGGCCATTCCTCTATCTGCAACCTGGAGACGCGTCTGGTAGGAGATGGTCGCCCCCGCAGATCAGTGCAGTTACTTGCTGTTCAAAGACTGCCTTAATACAGTACTGATGATATATGCATGTTCATTAATCTCCCCATCGTCATAGCCTGTTTCATAAATCGTGGCATCTCTTGAGTTTGCTTTGAACACAGTGAAAGAAATGAAATGAGTATGAGACAGATACAGCAGTCGCTGGATAAACACATACGCTTTATAAAAGCACTCTGCATAAACACACGCTTTCCTCTGTTGACCGATTTTTTACTATGTAATAACAGACACGGTCGACACGTATAAAGACACGCTTTTTTCCGTAATGCAACTTCATACCCATACATTAGAGGCCTTAAAATGATTATTTTGTTGAGTTTTTGTCAGAAGTAACAATAACATGAAAAGAGATGGCACACTTTAGTAAGCAATGCTAGGTCTAGGGCAAACATGTCATAAGTGTGTCAGTCTTCTTCCATGTCTAGCTTCATTGTCTGTCTTAGTCCGAGCACTACCCAGACGAAGGTGTCAGACTCAGACAGTCTTATGTCATGTATGGCCTACACTGTCCTCCTAGTGTCCTACTCGATGTTCAAAGTCAAAGGCTGTCTGTCCAGACATTATTCTGTAGAACGCGAATTTATCGATCGACCCAGATGCATTATGATTGGCTGTGGCAGTCATGCAATGGAATAAACTACGATCGGTGACAGTGACAGGTGATGCACACACTCACTGAAAGAGAGCAAGGGTGTGAGGGCGGGGCTAAATGTTCACAGACCATGAGTGATTGGCTCTTGAGGTCGAGTGTACGTAGTTAGAGGATTTGTTTTGAGCATAAAAATTATGGATGGATCTAGATCTAGATCTACCTTTGTGCAGTCACTTCTTTTACAAAGCTGACAACCAAAGCATTATCTTCCGAAAATGTGTATGACTTCTGATCTGCTTTCCGAGATGGCAAATAAAAAAAAACCTACAAAGAAAAGCAACAAAAAGCCAAAGAAACAAAAAACAAAAGTGAACAAGCAATTAGTATTTACACTTGACTTACACGCCAACCTGTCACGCCAATGTGTGTGATAATCAAGGGACATAATCAAAATCATCCCTAACATCTTATCTTTAATAAAGAATCATCTCCCAGTGATATCGCATAAACACACGCTTTTCTCATCACGCAAGGGGCGTGAGTTTATCCAGCGACTACTGTACAAGGAATAGACAGAAGAAAAACCTGCCCACCGTGAGGATTGAACCCGCGACCTCTGCGTTGGCACCCATCGCCTCGCCATGAAAGAAAAGCGTGCTACCAACTGAACTAACTTCACTCCTTAAAGTTTTTGTAAAGGGCTTTATTTTGCTGTAGTTTCATGCATGTAACATGTATGGTCAGGTCTGTGTGATTTTTTGAAAATATGTCTAAAATAGCCGGTAGCGAGTGGCTTGGTCTTGGCCCAGGGGCCTGTAGTGAGTGAGTTAAGAATAGGTTTGAACACAGCGCTCCACTTTGACTTGGGCTACGTGTCAAGTACTGGGTGAATGAACTTTAGATTGAGATCTATGCCTGACACGACTGACACAGGGACATGATGGGTGATATACATCAGTATTATCATCTTTTGATTTGTGATAGTAATAATTGTAGTCCCTGAATGTATGAAAAACGTAAGTCGAAAATATTGAATTTACGGCTATGACAATCTCATTGACCCGACCTGGAGCAGTGTGAGGTAACCATGCTGCACTGTATATCTTCATGATTGCATTAGTATTATTACTATTTAATTATGGTAACTATATATTTTGTAATATAAGGGAGCTCCAAATGTGAGAATGTGAATCACATTCAACACCCTTGCCCATGTCAAATAATAAAAAAACAAAACAAAACAAAACAAAAAAATTCACAAACAACTATGTGATTAGTTTGTGAAGACAATTTATTTACATGAAGCCATAACATTAACAACATAAAGAATCGGCATCACAAATATCATAATGATGATGTGAATTACAATACAAGTAAGAGATACTTTGAATACAGTACATTACACAGAGCATAAATATTGTTTCTTTTCTAGCAAAGGAAGCGCTTTATTATTATTAGCAATGATCAAGTAGGATCAATCACTGTTATTATTATTCAAATGCCAAGACTTTTGTAGCATCAAGGATTAAGTTATCTGTCGTGTATTATCTATACTACTACTGTATTGTTTCCAATGTTGAATTCCACACCAAGATTGATAAACTGTAATACAGTAATAGCGGTCTCAGAACCCAACCCTTGGGAGATAAAAAAACCCAAACGGGATGGTAGGCGGATCTTGAAAGGAGATAACACATGCTTAAATCTAATTCGTATCCAACCTGTCAATCATCCAATAAACGTCTATCGAGGGAAAGGTCAGCCGTGCAGTAGCCAATGACCATCCGTTCCTACCTAACAAGCACGCAAAAGAATCAATGAAAGTTTCCTCACTAGCCTACAACACATTATTCGGGATGCATCTATGATTTGACAGACAGCGATTAACCTCGTCTCTCGTACATTAAAGAAAGATGAATTTAGACCAGTATTAACGTTTGCCTACACAAAATACCTTGCATTGTGACACCACAATGTCTAGCCGGTAGAGTAAAAACGGCTCGCACTAGACGGTGACCATTGTTTGCTAGGCCTAGGTGGATGAAATGGGCGCCTTGCCGTCTGGCAGGAAGAGACAGTTCACTATAATAACAGGGCAATAGGCGGACCAGTGTGTTCTTGATGTTCACAACCTCCCCCAAAGAAAAACTGCAAAGTTACCACTAAATTTTAGGATTAAATCTAGACCAACCAAGGTTGATCTGAATCTTTTCTGGTTTTCAAACACAAAACGTTAATTTTGCATGTAAAACAAACTTGCACCCAAGCAGTTATAGAAAGTTCCATTCACCTGGCTCACATGGTCCGTTCCATTCACACATTATAATTACAAAAATCCATAATATATATGAGGGGTTCGGGTTAGATGCAAAAACAGTTATATCCAAAAAAGACAACTTGAGAAAATCATTTTTTTTCTTCCCTTAGTTCTAAATGAAGTCCAATCAATTTGTTGATGTTTAGAGCCGAATTATGATGAGATATAGTCAGTTTTGAAAATAAATAAATGAAAGTCTGAGATGGTGAAAAAACTCACAATATGTAAAAATGGCGCATAGCGGGTTTTGCATCTCACCCCCTCATATGTATATATATAGTTTCCAAACATAGGACCCTGGGAAAAATGCTTGAGTACTTTGACTTAAGACCACCAGACAATGCACAAGCATGGTCACCACAACTTTTTGTAGCAACAATGAGAGTGAGAGTAAAAAATTAAGATTATCCCACTCCATTTGAAAGCAATCCTCTATTAAGCATATCAATATTAGATGATACTGACGATATCACATAATATAATATACTCCAATCTGAATCAATTGCTTTCACTTTCTGTCCTCCGTTGTTTGTTGGCACTTCCATCATCTGCTGCTGCTGCTGCTGCGTCTTCTGGCGACTTTCCCGCGGCTTTCTTCCTCTTGAGACCTTTGATTTTGCGAGCCTGTAAGCTGTCAAAGTCTTGGGACTGCATGTGGATGCGACCCAGTTTGTTGCCAAGGTCATCCATCGACATGTTCTTCTTCTTTTTGGGCTGGTGGAGGAATGAAGAGAGAGAGAGAGAGAAGATACAATGTTATTCATGTGATTTTAGGGGGAGATAAGAGGGACGAAGAGAGAGAGAGAGAGAGAGAGAGAGAGACAGAGAGAGAGAGAGAGAGAGTAAAAATATGTTATTCATGTGATTTAAGGGCGAGATAAGAGAAACGAAGAGGGAGAGAATAAAAATACAATGTTATTCATGTGATTTACGGGGGATATAAGAGGAATGAAAAGAGAGAGAGAGAGAGAGAGAGTAAAAATATAATGTTATTCATGTGATTCAAGGGGGAGATAAGAGGAATAAAAAGAGAGAATAAAATTATAATGTTATTCATGTGATTTACGGGGGAGATAAGAGGAATGAAAAGAGAGAGAAAGAGAGTAAAAATATGTTATTCATGTGATTTACGGGGGAGATAAGAAAAACGAAAAGAGAGAGAGAGAGAGAGAGGGAGTAAAAATATAATGTTATTCATGTGATTTAAGGGGAGATAAGAGGAACGAAGAGAAAGAGAGAGAGTAAAAATATAATGTTATTCATGTGATTTACGGGGAGATAAGAGGAACGAGAGAGAGAGAGAGAGAGAGAGAGAGAGAGAGAGAGAGTAAAAGTATAATGTTATTCATGTGATTTACGGGGGAGATAAGAGGAACGAAGAGAGAAAGAGAGAGAGAGAGAGAGAGAGAGAGAGAGCGAGAGAGAGAGAGTAAAAATATAATGTTATTCATGTGATTTAAGGGGGGAGATAAGAGGAACGAAGAGAGAGAGAGAGAGAGGAAAATACAATGTTATTCATGTGTTTAAGATTTAAGAGGAACGGGAGAGAAAGAGGAATGAAGAGAGAGAGAGAGAGTAAAAATACAATGTTATTCATGTGATTTACGGGGAGATAAGAGGAATGAAGAGAGAGAGAGAGTAAAAATACAATGTTATTCATATGATGTAAAGGGGAGATAAGAGGAAAAAAGAGAGAGAGAGAGAGAGTAAAAAATACAATGTTATTCATGTGATTTACGGGGAGATAAGAGGAACGAAGAGAGAGAGAGAGAGAGAGAGAGAGAGAGAGAGAGAGAGAGAGAGTAAAAATATATATGTTATTCATGTGATTCAAGGGGGCGATAAGACTAAGAGGAACGAAGAGAGAGAGAGAGAGAGAGAGAGAGAGAGAGAGAGAGAGAGACAGAGAGAGAGACAGAGAGACAGAGAGAGAGAGAGAGAGAGTAAAAATGTGTTATTCATGTGATTCAAGGGGGAGATAAGAGGAACGAAGAGAGAGAGAGAAAAAATATATTGTTATGTGATTTACGGGGGAGATAAGAGGAACGAAGAGAGAGAGAGAGAGGGTAAAAATATAATGTTATTCATGTGATTTACGAGGGAGATAAGAGGAACAAAGAGAGAGAGAGAGAGAGAGAGTAAAAATACAATGTTATGAACGAAAGAGAAAAAAGATGAAAACAGAAGCAAGAGGTTTATTTTATTTGTTCTTTTTTTTTTGTGTGTTCTTTTTGTAGTGGCCTTTTAGTTGTTTCTTCTTTGATCAGTCTATGATACTAGAATAGATAGTTTTGACGCTACACACAGGAAGTGGGCAAAGATATGACATTGACATGTTGGTGTTAGGAAAACACACCCAATACAGCTGGTCACAGCTCCATATGGATGGTGGTCGGCATGAAAGAGTTCATGAGTATGGAACAAGATATCGACGGTGAAAGTCGCAAACTGTTGAAGTCCAAAATTTTGGATGTTTAGAGAAATCACAGAACATGATGCTGCTCTTTTTTAATCTATTTTCACAGACATACGTTTGCAAATGTCAAAAACTAGACCCAATAGGGCTATACACGTATTGTTCATTTGGTTATTATACGGGTTTCTATTAGTTCCTGTGCCACAGAATCCTAACTAGATGAAGGATATGGGCTTCCTAATGTTAAAAAAGCAACAACAAAAAGTGTTACTAATTTTAGACTTACACGGTTTGCGGCTTTCATCGTTGAAACGTGTTACTTTTTCTTGGGTTATTTTCAAGACTTTCGATGTGGAATTGTTGTTTGTCATTGGCGAGCTTTATAAAGGATCTTGACTTTTGCCTGCTCTTCTTTCACTCAAGGATGACCAGTTTGCTTTCTTAAACATTACAAGAATACAAGCTGGATGCCTCCTACAACACATCACTAGACTAAGGTCTACCCATTACTCCCTTTTTGTACTTTAGAGATACAGCGGCACATTGTCTCTGTAACACAGAACAGAGCTGAAATCTACTTTGTTTTAAGTCTCCCATTCATACCTTTTTTTTATTATTAATCATAAACGTTTTCGATTCAAAGGAAAATTAATCTCACCTTAGCAGTGGCTGGTTTTTTCAAGGCCTTCTTGAACAGGTCATTTGACGCCAATCGCATTCGGCGAGGGACAAGGTCAAGGGAAAGTCCAAACGACTCGAGTTCCACCCGCGGAGTTTTTGAGCCAGACTTTTTCAACTGTACTCTGAAAAGAAAAATAAATGAAAAAAGTAACAACTCACAATAACAACAGAAACAAATAAGTAAATCACTGAAACAACACTTCAAATTTTTAAAAAGAAAGATATTAAGGTGATTCAAGGCAGGCAGCTTGTAATTCAAATTGCTGCAAATGGCTTGCTTCTCTATAAGTGGCTATCTATAGCTAAAAAGCCCTTTCAATAAATAATCCAGATCTAGTGTTAATAATTCAACGCTTCCTTTTAGTTTTAATCTAAGAAGAAGAAAAGCTCTGCAGACCTGTAAAATTTGGTTTAACCCTTTAGCGTTTAAATTGACAAAAAACGACATGTCCAAAAACCCGCTGAAAGTTCAAAGTGAAAGAACACGACACCTGCCGATACAGGCCCACATTGTTCAAGCCGACAGAAACCGGCAAGTGACAGACCTCTTTTGGTCACATAAACGACGCTATTTTCTAAATTTAGAATAAAATACAAAATTAAAGGTCAGGGCAGCTTCACGTGACCAACTGGAGGTAGTGGCTCGAAAGTTCAGACCAATCCGCACTCTTTTATGAAGATGAGCTGGCAGGAAGTCAGAAAAATGTGAACAAATCAGCTTGCCACAGCAGTGAGGAAGTTGAACGTACAGCGGAAGATGGTCACCACTTAATGTAAACGCTAAAGGTTAAGCGCTGTCGGCTATATTTAAAATGCTACTTACTTCACCAGCTTGAGTTACAAATACATCAACCCTTTGAATCTTGTCACCCCCCCACCCCCCTGAATTTGCCAGTGTCCCCCCACCTAATTTAAATAACAATTTACGTCAGCCTACCACACAACAAACAAACAAATTCAATCACTTTCAGCACATCAGATTTCTGCTCATCACAGTCAAAATCACACAATTCAACTAACACCTGATTAGCTGTAACTAACTCTGATTTGATTTGATTTATCCACATCTATAACTAAGGCGATCTCTGGGGTTTTGGTAGGAGTTTTTATTTTGTCCGGACCGCCCTGTAAACAACCAACCAAGGAATCTCTAACGTGCGCAGAGTGTTATGACTTGCACATGGGACCTCCTTTTTCTCATCTGTCTCCGATGGGACACTAGGTGTCGATCTACCTACCTAAACTAGGAGGGTAGATTTTGCTCGAAAACAATTTAGAACATTTCCAACCTTCGGCATAGCCGCAATAGAGTGGCTTGAACCCACTATCTTTTGGTTGAGAGGCAGACGCCTTGCCTCTGGATTACTGAGTCTCCCGATTAGCTGTAACCACACAGTGATGTTTGCTTGATTTACCTGAACTAGAGGGTTGAGGTTGAAAGTGTTTCATGATAAAATTTCAAAACCCGAACCTTCACAATAACAAGCACATGGAGGCTGACATATTTAACACATGATGTTCTAGCATTTTCGGTTTCCTTAAATTTCTATGCTTTAATGCCTCTTTTATATCTTCTTCCCACTTTCTCAGAGGTCTGCCTTTTGGTCTTTTACCTTGAGTTTAAGCATTAGATACTGATTTAGTTATGCCATTCATTCCGTTTACATGCCCAAACCATCTGAGTTTATTTCTATTTATGCCATCTACTTTGGTTTGATCTCTTATTGTTGTGTTTCTGATTTTGTCTTTTTTAGTTTTCCCTACTACTCTTTCTTAGATATTTCATTTCAGCTCCCTGTACTCTACTGTATTCTCTACTGTCTAAGGTCCAGGTTTCGCTGCCATAGAGGAGAGTAGGACAATAAACTGTGTTGTATACTGCCATTTTGGTTTTTGTTGACAATTCTTGTTTACCTATAAATGTCTTTCCTAGATGGTTATATATTGTCATTGCTGTTTGGATTCTCTGTAAAAATATCATACTTACTTGTAATTACGAATGTAGATTTTACCGTTTGCAGCATGGACATTAATGACATGTTCAAGGCCACTAAGACAAATATTATCTACATTTGGACCTCTGAAAAAATCTGGAAGAGGAGCAAATTAAAAAGCAGGAATGAGGCAATGTCAAGTTTGAAGATTAAGCAGTAAATTTTGTGTTATAATGATCAGTATTCAGTCATGGCCATTTTGTAAATACAATGAAACACTCTTTTCACATAATAAAATAAGAATATTTTTAAAAATTTTTTAAAACAAATTTCTTATTTTCTTGTCACATAAAGCAAAACTTATGTGTGCCACTCAGCCCTCACCAAGTCATCAGAAAAATAATTGTTAAAATACAAGATTTTTTTTTAAAGAAGCAACCCGTACACAGGAATGGGGGCAAGCTCTGAAAAAAAAAACCCCTGAACTTTATCACCCACTTTAAAATTTCAAAATACTTTTACGCAAGAGCATTACATTTAAATACATGAACAAGAAATAAAAAGAAAACAGCTGCAATATAAAAAACCCTAATGTTATCAGGCATGCCAACTTTCTACGGACATGATTGGTAAAGGGCGTAAATGTCAGTG
The DNA here is from genome assembly GCA_037039925.1 of Doris montereyensis. Lineage (NCBI taxonomy): Eukaryota > Metazoa > Mollusca > Gastropoda > Nudibranchia > Dorididae > Doris > Doris montereyensis. Next base: position 381,917 of record JAXRKP010000114.1, on the reverse strand, counting down.
CGGACTTGTTTGTTTGTTTTATTGAATTTTACCCCCTATAAGTTATAAGTACTATAACTATAACATATACATTGATCTCAGGTGAGAGAAAACAGCAAGATTAAAGATCAAATAAAAGAAAAAAAGGAAAGAAGAAGAGCCCACCAGTAGCCTCCACTATCCACCCACGTTGGACTTGAGTCTCGGATATTAAAGAAAAGCTCAAATCAAAGTAGCTTCGCTTTATTAGTTCAAGTCAAACCCGAAAGTATGTGACTAGCCCTAAAGTAATAACACACGACCTTGAAAAAAAATAAAAATACTTATGTAGTATTGTATCCTAAAGGTCTATAGATGTACTACTCCTACTACCGGTACCACTACTACTAGATTTACTAATACTACTATTTTTATTCTCTCTCTCGCTCTCATTGAATGGTGATAAATGATACCTTAGTGACCCTCTCTCCCTTTTTCTGTTTGGAACATCCGTCCTAATTAGACGCTATGTTTTCCTGGACGGCTGGTACGTGTGTGATTACTGCCGTTTTTCCTTTGAAAGGGCATACAATCGCTTTTGTCTCTCAGCCCAGTTTTGCTGTAATCACGATAAACGTGTTTTCATCTCCCAATTTCTCATTTGTATGAAACAAACCAGTAAACATACATCAATACAATGACCGACTACTCAGATGTTCACACTAGTAGCAGAATTTCCACAGCTTCCATAGATTACGCAATACCAGCGAGTTGCCCTTTCATTAGAAAACGGATGTCCAATTTTTGCCCTCCATTTTCAAATGAAAGGGCGTATAATCCTCTTCAGCACAAGACTGACCGCTATGATCGTCTTGATGGGCGGTGAGATAAAAGAACTCTGTCTCTCTCTCCTATCTCCTCTGTATGTCTCTCTCTTGCTAAATCCCTGCTCTCTCTGTCTCTCTATATATATCCGTTATATCTCTCTCTTCTATATCTCTATCCTATCTCCCTCTCTCTCATATCCCCCCCCCCTCTGTCTCTCTATATTTCTCTATCTATGTCTCTTACTCACTTTATTGTATATATCCATTACAATTATCTATCTGCCTATCAATATATATATATATATATATATATATATATATATATATATATATCTATCTATCTATATATATATGTCTTTATCTCTTCTCTCTCTTTCTCTATATATTATTTCTCTCCCAAAGTTTACAATGAATGTAATGAAATTGATTGGAAATGGGATCACCATTTCTTTTTAGGTTTATCACTACAAGTAGTACAAGTATTACTATTATCAGACATGTCACTCTACCAAGAATAGATTAATAATATATGTATGTCCACAATGCAATGTATATCTTTTAATATAAATTCTCTTCTCCTCTGCATTTGTCTCTGTCTCTTACTCCTCTCTATTCTTCTGTGACTGTCTCTCTGTCTGATTGGCTATCTGTATATCAGTGTGTCTGGCTCTGTGTCCGCCTGTCTGTCTGCCTCCCCGCCCCCTCTCACCTGAAGATTTTCTTTGTCGTATCACTCTTACTATAACAGATATTCTAACTGTATTGCTCAGTTGCCACAAGAAATGTTCACAATATATATAATACTGATATGACACATCATGCTTATTTTGAAGAAGCGTGTCATAAAAAGCATGATAATATTGATACTCTTGTGAACTACAGCTTTACTTTCTGTCCCTGCAGATCTTGAAATAGCGTTTTCTAAATTTTAAACCTTGATTTCTATTGGATTTGAGGTTGATGGGGCACATTAAATTATTATCTGCTGACATTTGGTTTTTGGCAATGTTTCTCGTCGCTGCATCACGTTAACTTACTTCACCGGCCACATTTAATCTTTTCAGCTGTTAGCTTGTTCTGAAATACTAATCACTGATTAGACAAGGACCATCACGATGATCTGCTCCCTCACTCAAAAGAAGATGACTCTCAATTGCTGTCAATCAAGTGTATCAGCCAATAGATGTACACGTTACAATGACCAGCCGTAACCATTATACGTATTTTCAAATGAAAACGAAGGCCCGGGGAGGCCGCTGTTTTTGTGAAGTCGATTATACGCCCTGATGGCGATTATACAACCTTTCCTTTGGAACCGGATGGCATTGTTTGATTATAAGCCCTATTACAAAAATTGAAATGCCTCTAGTTTTGAGTAAAAAAGATTAAAAAAATTTTGAGTACACTAGTGAGTTTGTCTAAGTCTAAACTACACAAAAATGTATAAAAAGTGTCTTTCGAAAACAAAATCAATTATACACCCTTTCAAATGAAAACGGCAGTGAGTCACAAAAAACACTGAGGTGCTCCTCTATGCCAAAAATCATGGAAAACCCCACATCCCTGATCCATAACACAACAAAACGTTAAAAAGAAATAAAAGATTCAACAAAAAATTTGTTTCAGATTTAAATCTTCAGGTAATTTGTTCCACAGAACTGCAACAGCATATTTAAATGATTGTTTTCCGAAAGCAGCGGTTTTATGTTTAGGGATATTGACTACAATTGTATATCTGAAATTATACCTGCTATCTTTAAATGATATCAAATCTTGGAGACAGGATGGCAAATTGATTATTATTATTCTATTCTTTTCAATTTTCAATTCATTACCTATCAAGAGATTTCTGACACGTTTATTTTCATCAGTTTCATCAAACATGTCACCAGAAAACACAAGGGACGGTTTTATGCCTGTTGCAGGTTTTTGTACCTGGGGATTAGAACAAACGCATTCTGTTTATGACAAAAACATATGTAGGCACAACAAACCTTCCTGACCGAATATGAGATTAAAAAACGAAACAAAAGAGCACATCTCAGTCATTAATTCAATCAATGGGTTTCCAAAACATGTTTTGATTAGAAGTGATCACTGTTTCCTCATTCCTAGACAAAGTCTATCGGCACATGTGAAGTCAAATACTTTATCAACAGACACTTTCATCAATGATCTTGGGCTTCATACGAGAAGCTCGCAAATTTGGTCAAAATGGCCGTAAAAACTGTCAGAGGATTTTACTCAGCATGCTATATAGCATATGTACAAAACAACCTGGAATTGTCCATCCATTATGCTGTCAACTGTAATAATAATAATAATAATAAATGCATATATATAGCACCAGCAATCCACCTATAATTAGTCTCATGGCGTTTTACACACTTCAGACAATAGGGAAGCATAGTCAATAGAGTTAAAAGTTTTATAACATAAATGCCTCTCAGTGAAGTCCGATTATATTGAGTTAGGAATGCCAGAGTTACGTCAGATTCCTTGAATGTTACTACATGTACTTCTTTATTTTCAAAACCTAACTGGGTGATAATGTTTGTATTAGCCAAGCACCTACCAACGTTTGTAGTGAGGATATTTGAAAATGAAATTGTTAAATATGAATGTTATTTTTCCTTTTTGGTTTTTCTTCCCTATCAAAATGTCTAAATCTGACTTACATATTTATGTCGTACAACTGACAGTGCTTGTGCAGCCTTTAAGAAAAACACAAAAAGACCTAAAACATTCCTCATTCTTACCCCACCCCGACTCAAAACTCTAACAACTCAGGAGTGAAATCAGCATTTTGCTTTCATCAATTGAAGGGGTCAGTTCAATAGTGTGCCTGTGTTCATTTTCACGAAAAACGAGACAGAGATAATCCTAGGGAATGGATGGAAACCATACTTCCTGAAAAGTGTGAAAATGATAATATGGTGAAAATACACCACGTTTACAGCCACTTGAAATTTGGAATTCCCAAAGCCAGCGGTGCCAAAGTCCATGTCTTTTTAAACTTTAAATGATGTAATTGTGACAGGCACACTAGTGAAATGACCCCTTCAATTGGCCAAATCAGTATGTCATTGGCAGGATGGCCTAACTCACTGACAGTTTGAGCTATTTCAGCTACCAGCATTTTATTACTTCACTTTCATGGATGTAAAAAAGGGAGTGGGAGGGAAATGCTTGGATACGACAAAACGACAGGCATTCTGCGAAGTCAAGAGTCATTTAAATCATACTTGATTCACCCCTGAGGGCAAATTTGACATCTGGAATTATTCAAAACGTACAACTCCATTTCTAAATATTTACAGATTTTACACCTGGCGTTTAGAGTGATAACCATTGACATTTGTAGGGTTAAGATAAGAAAAAAGGAAAATACCTTTACATCTTTCATAGAGACAAACTTGTCCACACCAAATTCAGCCATATCAAGTACTTGTCCATCGTAGAGACGACCTGAATGGAATAGACAACAATGTGGCATTAGGATCTTTAAAAAAAGTAAGAAAAAAAAGTAGCAGTAGAACATTTTATAGCGCCTTTCGCCGAAACCTCAAAGCGTTTTTTGCAATATACCGCTTTACAGTACAAGTTGAAATATTTTTAAAGAGATACATTCAAATTTCAATGTTGCATTCCAAACACTCACACTAATAAAAACGTTATTAAAATTGGGCATTGTATACATTTCAATTCAATCATTTCCAGAAGGTATTTCCTAAAAAGATGTGTTTTTAAAAAAGGGCTAATATATCTGACTTCAAAATCGTGAGTAACCATGAATCTGTTTCAGGAAAGCCATGGTTACCGTACATTAGTTTGACATCATCTGTAGACTGTTAGAAAGTAAAGAAAAGTAAGTCCCATACTTAAGAGTTAAGCGTAGGGTAATCAGGGGGTAAAGGACTAACTGTTTTACACATGCGGCTTAATGTGACAATATGTCATTGCTTCCCACGTCGTTTTTATTTTCGCCAAATTTGAACAGACCTAGCTACCCATTTTGCTGCCGGAGTGACAGGAGGGCCAGCAAAATTTGCCCAGACTGGATTGGGAATCGAACTCGGGGCCCTTGGGTGGTAGTTAGACGCTTTACTGCCAGGGCTACCGGCGCCTAGAGCACTAGAGCTTTAAATAATATCCCTTTATAATACCTTCAGATGTTACTGTTAATGTATTTTTTATAATCTCTGTCATATACCTAGCATTCAAGTAGATCAAGTCAACACTTTACTCAATTCCATTCAAGATAATAGTATTATGCTTAATGTGGCAGATTTTCTCACTACTTTCCACGTCACTTTTATTTTTACAAAATCTGAACAGAGAGAGAGAGAGAGAGAGAGAGAAGAGAGAAAGAGAGAGAGGCAGAGAGAGAGAGAGAGAAGAGAGAGAGAGAGAGAGAGAGAGAGAGAGAGAGAGAGAGAGAGAGAGAGAGAGAGAAAGAGAGAGAGAGAGAGAGAGAGAGAGACATGAAACAAATTTTTGCTTATTTGTTTGTTTGAAATAAACATTACGAGGAAAGAGCAGAATATGAGGGAGTGAAAGGAGAGGAGAAGAGAGGACAGACACTCAAGAAACAGAGAGGGAGAGACGCATGTGGAGGGATATAAACCATATGTATACACACGAGATGAATTATTATTAGAATGAAACACTTTACCTATAACAAGGTTGTGGGGTCTTTTTTTTTCGAGTGACTACCAAACATGAATAAGGAGCTGTCTGTTTTAGAGGTGAAAAATTCCTGTGGACATAACACAAACCGTTTGTGGCAAGCTTGGAACGAAGGTAGAATTAACCAAAAAATAATCATCCGTTTATGTTGATCCATCATTCTCATTACATAATGAAAGAAATAGGGTTTTGCTATGATTTTTCAGGATTCTAAAGATATTTGTAATAAGTTATTAGAGAAAATACAGGAGTGAAACAAAATAATAACAACAGAAATGAAAGAATAAGCAAACTTCAGCAGTGAAGGGCTTGAAAATGGCCATAGAGGTGTTATAATAGGCACTGGGGCGTAATCGTGCCGACACTGGTTCAAAACCCTGGTTGGCCCAGGTGTTCATTCCTGATGTTGTACTCTTAGAAAAGTTCGTCACCGTTTTGCTCACTCAACTTATCTATGGGTAAAGCAACTTATGTATGGGTAAAGCAACTTATCTATGGGTAAAGAAAGATCTTGTCAGAATATAAAGCACCAAACAGGCAACTGTACTGTATGCTCCCCAGGGAGTTGAGAAAGACCTTAAATGAAATGGCTCACTGGGGGATAAATGATGTAGTCGGTGAGCCTGCACTCGTGCGGAAATTGCAGACTATAAATCCATCTTCATCTTTTAAAAATTTATATAATGTCGTACTAATATGAGTGTCACGAAACTTCAAGAAAATCAAAAAAATTCTATCTCCCTAATTTCGTCCCTGATTTAAGGTGGCTTGATTTTTACCTACATCCACAACTAAAGTGACCTCAGGGGTGTTAGTAGGATTTCTAATTTTGTTCGGTCTGCACTGTAAACAGCCAAAGGTTCTTTAATGTGCACAGAGTGCTGTGACATGCACCCGTGACCTCCGTTTCATCGTCCGTCTCCGGTGGGATTAGGTGTTGATCCACCTACGTGAACCAGAGGGAGGGGGGGGGGGGGGTTTACTAAAAAAAAACTTGAGTAAATTTTGCAACCGTCTGGGCTTGAACCCACAACAGTTAGGCTGATAGGGTGACACCTTGCCTCTGAACTACCGAATTAACTAGCAACGATCAGTTTACAAAATCAACCAAAAGGGTTTACTTGCTCAGATGTGAAATATTTATGATGGATAAAAAGAGGATGACAGGTATCCTTTTGGGTAATATCCTTTGAGCAAGCATTTACAAATTTCACAACTGTGTTCTCACTGAATGTATGTTACAGTCTACAAAGACAAAAACATCTCTTTAGCCACACATGTTAAAATGCAAGCACACACACAAATAACCATAATTTTCTTTACAGTCAAACTGATATCAATCCAGCTCACAGAGGTTTTGCATCTCTTTTAAAGGAGATAGAAGGAGAAGAACACAACTCACCACTGCTGACTGATCTTCAAAAGGTCTTGTGACGTTTTTTCTGAGACGAAAGATACAACCAAAACAATGATGAAATAAGCCCATACACACCATTCATTGGTTTACATAATAAATAATTGCATATAAAATAATATATATATGTGTATTAAGTCAAGATAGATATTTGGGCAAAGATAGTTGGTTGGAGATAGATTTCATACAGCTAAGTTGAAAAAGAAAACCCAACCTTACTAGCATTCCCTCCCTCAAAATTATTATTATTTTTTTAAAAAAAAACAAAGCTCTAGTAAACTGTCTCGAAAGACAATGATATTCATAGTAAGCATTATACTTTTTAATTAACCTAGTTCTCTAAAAAATTAACTAATTTATCAAAAACTTTAAATCAAAATAAAATTAAGATGCCAACAACAGAAAAATAATTTAAAGCCTTACTTGCTGTAGGATGTTGCATTTGGCTTTTTCAAGGCGTGCTGCAGAAAATAGAAAGGAAAATAATGTGAATAAGTAGTTAAATTTTAAAAAATTGTCATGTAAAATCAATTTAATTCTCTAATATTCAGTATTCCTGATTGATAATGTTAACTGAGCTTTTTAACAGCATTAACTATTTCTATTATAAATAACTCTAAGCAAAAATTTATTTCGAAAAAGTGCCAAAATTGACATAAAATTTTTAAGTAAATGTTGAGCCTGCCTGTTTTCCGCCTTGTATTTAATAACTCTATTAATAATTGCAGATGAAAGGCTGCGTATTTTACAACTTTGTAAAAGCGACTTAAACCTAAGTTTGCCAGCGATGATTAAATTATAAATTAAAGTTTTGATGAAAGAGCACAGAATATTTTAATATCCTACAATACAACCCCGTGACGTTTGGTTTCAACAAAATTTTAATTTTAAAACATCAATTTTTACAAATTTGAAACAAGAGTGGAAAACAAACCCATTCTTTCAAAATCTGAGTCACAATTTGGCTTGTGTTTCCCCTTTAAAGAAGAGTGTGCCTTTTGAGTTTTCAAAGATTTTCGGATCTTTTGCCTCAAGTGCCCTCCGTCCTCTTTGGGTCTTGGGTTTTCTGAGATAGAGGTAAACATAAATAAATATACATATATATATAATTGATGATGGATAGAGAAATGAACTCAACTCTCTCTCTCTGGCACATTCATGTGTAAGCAAACGCATACAGGAGATGGCAAATATGATATCAATGCCGCTGAAAATTAATTTTTTTTAATGTGTCTGACTGAAAACGAATGTTAGATAATATCTTATTAATCTCAAAAAAGCTTCTAATTAAGAGGCAAAAGAACACTGCGAGTGGGAAGAGGTACAATTGTAGTACGGAGACTTTGAATGAATCTCTTTTTGTTCCTTTATAAAAGAAATCCAACAGTTCGTTATCCCTCACCTTGCCAATGGCTTAACTTTTGACACTGAGAGAGAGAGAGTGGGAGGATAAAACCAAGAAAGATAGAAGGAGTTTAGGAGAAAGACACATGTGCACGTATACAAGACTGAAGGAGAGAGAGAGATTTGTAGATCAAATCACGCACACTGCATCTATCTAGTTATCTACATCTAATGTTGAATCATGAATCGTTCCCATCCACCAGATTCAGCCGTAATTTGTCAAATCTGGAGGTAAAATAATGAAAATGTCACCTACAACAAGGTATTATCATTAAATTTTAGATGTTTAAATTTATAAATGTCATTTCCTAATTTAACAGGGATCATGTGAGGACCATCATTTTTCATTAAGAGGATGAGTAGTGCCTGGGTCCATTCGTCATTAATATGGCAAACCGAATGGGTGACAAGCTCCTTTCATTTAAACTCACTTTCATCCTGAATGATGAATAATGTCGATGTCAATCCGTCATTCATGACGATTAGTGTTTTTAATGACATCTTCTAAAGACTGTTTGATATTATATTTAGATCGGCATCATGTGCATTATTTTACTTTACTTCTCATTGAATTGTACTAACAAGCGAAAAATAAATAAAATACCCCAGTATGGAACTTCTCCCAAAACTAAATCTAGATCTAGATCTACATCTAAATGATTTAGGTTTAGAATCTGAATTTTAGATCTAGATTCTTCTTTAACGGCCAAAATCAATGAACATGAACATCTTGGATCTCAGATCTGGAAACCAAACCAGTCATTAGAGTCGAGCATTCTTCAGTCATTTTCCTAACTACCTCAGATGTAGAATCTCGATTTTACTCTCAATCTAAATCCACATTGTCAAAATAAAATTGTCTGGTTAGAAATAAAATACAAAATGATAGTAAAACAGCCCAAGATAATGACAGTCTTACACTACTCTCTGCATATTTTGCTTTGCTTGCTGCCGTCAAATGTTTTTAGGAAGAATTGTAAACAAATCCACATGGGCAGCCGTTAATTTACAATCATCTTTTCTTCTAAATTTTCAATCCTACTTTTTAACTAATCCTACATTTACGGTGAGGGGCTTAAATTTTGATGACTAACATTTTTATCACACCGGCGTGCACCGGCGTAAAAAAAAAAAAGTCTTTTCAGCTCCCATTCTACCTTCCGGTGTAGGGGTTTAGATGCCCGGCCGAATGATATTTCCCCAGACTGCCCTGTCATGGCATTTTCTGTTTCCTTCTGTGAAAGTTAATTTGGTTGCTTTATATTAATGCCTCTTTTTCTTCTTCTTGTTCTTGTTCTTCTTGTTCTTGTTCTTGTTCTTGTTCTTCTTCTTGTTCTTCTTCTTCTTCTTCTTCTTCTTCTTCTTCTTCTTCTTCTTCTTCTTCTTCTTCTTCTTCTTCTTCTTCTTCTTCTTCTTCTTCTTCTTCTTCTTCTTCTTCTTCTTCTTCTTCTTCTTCTTCTTCTTCTTCTTCTTCTTTGTCTCCTTCTTCGGGATGTAGAAACCTTCTATAGTGGAGGACAGGTCTACGTTGTACAATCTTAAACATGTTGATCACATCCATACACACAGCATAGCAAATATAACACATACAGATAAAATCTTCCAAAACAGAGTCCAATCACATCACAGGGGAACGCATCACTTCAATGGTCAATTACGAAGTTAGTCTGACAAACTCTAACAGAGTGCTGGCATCTACGGCTGCGGGAGGCAGACTATTCCACGGACGTACAGTTGAAGGAAAGAAGGAGTTGATATGCGACTCGATTCTAGATTTAGGGACAATTAATTTTTTGCTGTGCCCTCTGGTGTTTCTTGTGGCACGTGTAATGGAGTTCGGCAAGGAGACATCTATTGTGTTCTCATTATCTTAAACCTTATCTTCTTCCCTACATTCTCCGATGTCTACCTTTTGGTCTTTTACCTTGGGTGTTAGCATTGTATACTGATCTAGCTATTGTATTTCCATTCATTCTGTTTACATGCCCAAACTATCTCAGTCCATTTATGTCTATCTTAGTTTTTATGCTATCTCCTTTCGTTTGATCTCTTATTGTTGTGTTTCTGATTTAGTCTCTTTTAACATTTCTTACTTCTCTTCTGAGATATTTCATTTTAGCTGGTTGTGCTCTTCTGTATTACCTGCTGTCTAAGGTCCAGGTTTCACTGCCAGAGGAGAGTAGGACAGTAAACGGTTGTAAAAAGAAGTGTATACATGTACTGCCATTTTGGTTTTTGTTGACAATTCTTGTTTAGCTATAAATGCCTTTTGGAATCTCTGGCTGATTTCTTCTCCTAGTTTTAACCTCTTAGTTAATAATTCCTCTCAGGTAATTGTAGTTTTGAACTTGTATTAATTTCTTTCTGCTTAGAAAGGTCTTGTGTTTTTGTCTTCCCTAGTTACTAGCACTGGTTTTGTTTTCTTTTGCATTTACTTTCAATCATCTTTTATTTAATTCATTATTCAGCCTGTTGATATTATATGTCATTTTCTGATTTTTCAAACATAACTGAATCATCAGCAAATAAAACAATTAATACATTTACTGGTTTGAGTTTCCACATAAAAACATTTAATTTCTTCATGTTTGAGAATGCCTTTGCGACTTAATCCATAAATGTGATAAACATATCTGCATCAAATTCTTCATATACGTTTCCAGCTACTCTCACTGAACATGTTGGTTTATTGTGAAGACGTTTAATAGCTTCTATTAAATTTTGCTCAGCACTGTGTTATTTTAAAGAATGCCATAGTTCGTTCCTCCTCACAGGGTCAAATGCTTTTTCTAAGTCAATAAAACAGAAGTGCAAGTCAATGTTTCTCTCAATGAATTTTTCTATTGTTTGTCTAATTGTAAATGTGTGGTCTTGTACATTTCTTCCTGGTCTAAATCCACTCTGATGTTCTTCAATCTGATCCTCTACTCTTTTCCTTTGACTCATTTGTAGTATCCTGGTATAAACTTTTCCTGGCATCTCTAAGTAGTGATATCCCTCTATAGTTTGAGCATTCCATAGTTGACACCCTTGTGTATAATTGGTACCATCGTTCCCTTTTCCCAGTCGTCTGGCACCTGTTTTAACTTCCAAGCTTGTTGGCATATTGCATGTATTAGTTTGTCTGCCTCTTTCCTTGGTTTTAATAATTACTGGATAAATTTGATTTGCTTCTGGGTGCTTTCCTAATTTTACTTTTCGTGTAGCTGTTTGTATTTCTCCCATTGATATATCTACATCTTCAAATGTCTCCTCTGGATTACTTGTTATTGTTACTCTTACTAACTGACCGTTACTCCTTGTTTCATATGTTCTGGAGGGATTAGATAATTACTGATAATATTGTTTCCCTGTTTCCATGATTTCGCTGTCTTCTTTCATTCTTTCTTCTTTGACATTCTTAATTTGTCTTATTGGATCTTTCTCGTGCTCTTCATTGCTTCCCAGATTAGAACAGCTTTTGATTTGATTGGTAGCTTTCTTGAAGTCTTTGTTCACCTTCGCATTGTTCCTGTTTTGCCTCATGTCCACTTTGGCCTTGTACTCACGTAATATATCCTGTCCTCTAGTCTCTTTGTTTGCAATTATTTCTTCCAGGCGTCATTTTTTTCTTTGATCTTAGTCTTGACGTTCTCATTCCACCATGCTGTTCTTTTCCTGTCTCCTTTAATTTGTTTCCTACCACAGACCTCCTCAGTACAACCGAGGAGTGTTTCTTTATACATTTGGCACTTTTCTTTTATTGTGTTATCATTCAGATCAAACTGCCTTTCATTGGTAAATCTTTTTATACTAGATTGACATATCTGTTTTATTTCTGGATAATTCAGTCCTTCTATTTTGAGCTTAACGTAGATAAAGACAAACAGTGAGGCCTACGGAGCGTAGTTAGCTCGGTTGGTAGCACACTTTCTTTTCATAGCGAGGCGATGGGTGCCGACGCAGAGGTCGTGGGTTCGATCCCCATGGTGGCCAGAAATTGATTCTGTCTATTCCTTGTATTTGTTTCGTCTTTGTTCCTATGGGGTTTTCATATATGTCATTACCTTTATTTTGAGTTTAATTTGTTTTCCTCAGTCATCAATCAGTAGGTGATGATCACTACATCTACTTCAGCTCCTCTGTTAACTCTTGCATCCATTGTACTGTAAAAAAAAGGAGCTGCTAACTATAGGCCTACTCGCGGACTAAAATTAAAAAAAAACACTTTGAGATCCTATATTCTTCGAAAGATGTCATGCCTATTGTTATACAGTTAATTACATATTGTTAAAAAAAAAGTGAATGCAGGTAAATTTAAAGGCTGCTCTTATTGGCCAACATGGGCAAATAAGCTGGGGCTTATTGGCCAACACTAGATATATATATATCATACACATTCTCAATTAATCATGTGATGGTTGAATTAGCTGAGCTATTTTTGAATCTGACTTAAATTTGTTTTTTTTAATATATTATAAATTTGAACTTAAAATGACTCAAGTGTAAAATAGGATGGTATTAACTGAAGCATTTGACATTGAGGAGTATGGGGGGGGGGGGGGGGGCTATAATATTTTAATTTCTTATATATATTGAATTAGGATATTGTTTTTGTATTTTCATTTATGGATTTCATATACAATGTATTATTACTATTATTATGATTGGTCGCTCTAATCATTTCCTGCATTTTCTTTGAGTTAAGGCCTAGTCTTAGTCTGGCTGGTGAATCACTCGTAATTTTGTGGGCAAATAAGGATTGTTCTAGAGGAAATTTTATAGGCCCCTGTGGGCCAATAAGCACTCCGAAATTGAAATGTCTGAAGTGTGTCAAATGATCAAACGTTATACAGGTCACACCATGGATTAAATACACGGTTTGCACGTGCATGAGCCTAAACACCATCATCCGCCGATACGTTTTCTTGATTTCATTTAAAACTATATTAGCTCATTTCTGATCAGAAGCCACATTTAAATAAACCAATCCCTTTGTTCACAGAAGTAAAAGTTCCTATAAGGCCCTTAAGGCCCATAGAGCCGACGCTTATCCCGGTTTCTATAGTGTGAAGCAGAACAAGTGACAATTATCACCTCCTGGCCAGAACGCTAGTCCGACATAGGATTTTTCTCCCAAGCTAGTGCTTATACTCATTTGCACTTGCACCTGGGTAGAGTGGGGGGGAATGCGCGTTAAGTGTCTTTCCCAAAAGAACACAACATCGGATCTGGCTTTGCGAGGATTCGAACTCGGGACCTCATGATCCCCAGTCCGGCAGCCTAACCGCTCGGCCACCGACGCTACTTGTTCATAAAAAGTTATTTTTAAAAATAAATTTGCGTTGTTTTTTTTGTTTTTTTTTACAACATGGCGTGTCTCTCTATTGCTGATCGCTGTAGAGCTATTGGCAAGCTTGACTTAGGAGTTGGCGTTACAGTTGTAGCGAGACAATTTAAATGCTGTCCAACAACCATTTTAAAGCTGAGAAGAAGGTGGAATAGGCATAGCAATGGTGCAGATCTTGCGAGAATACGGCATCCAAGCGTCACTTTTGAGCGACAAAAACGTCAAATAGTGATAACTTATTTACGTGATAGAAAACGCGTTGCTGCTCAAGCTGCTCAAGAGGTTGAAGGAAATCTTGAAATATTCATCAGCGCTCGAGCTGTTCGACGCATTTTATATAAATCTAATCTACAGTAGAGTAGCACATAATGTTCCATACTCACAGAACGTCATCGCTCATTCTACTTTATCAATCCCATATTCGTTCTGGAGCCTCGGTTTAGAATACTGAAAACAGTAGTTTCCGAGTCACCATGCTGTGACACTCACAGATGCATTAAATGAATAATGGAGAGAACATTTCACAAAGACAAATCACATGTCTCATTACAAGTATGCGACGGAGATGTCTTGCCTGTGTCCAGCAACGTGGAAGACACACGTACTACCAACATTTAATGATTGACGAGTCGGTGCAAATTTTGAAAATGGGATGCATACAATTAAACACCGTTTTCTCAACTTTGACAAGACGTAAAGCAATGCAATTTCATACACGAATAGCAAAATGAATGAAATATAATTAGATCTACGTATAATTTTATTATGATTCATTCGGTACTTTGCTTGCAACTTACGAAAATAGAAGTATTTACATTCTTTTGTCCGCGAGTTTATTATGTAGTCTATAATTGACTTTTCACTTCTGTATTCATTTACTCTTGTATGTTTGTGGCTATCTTTATATAGAACAAAGGTGTTGGCTATTTTCATGCTATTTTTAGACAAAAGTCTATTAGTCTCTCTCCATTTTAAGAGGCTGTTGCATCTCCTTCTTTACCTATCACTCCTCTTATAGTCATGGGCTTATAAATTTCCAACTTTATAGTAGCTTTTCATGCCTTTTGTAGATTGAAAAGCCTACTCCTGCTCTAGCTCTATCTTTGACATGTACTTCTGAGAAGATTAAAGTAGGATTTGGTCCTATGTATTCTAGTCCTTGTCTTTTTCTTTGCTTCTGTGATGGTCAACATATCTACTTTGAATTTTTCAAATTCTTCATCTAATTCTAACTCATTTCCATTTATTCATTTCCAGGATCGTCTTCGGAAGTTCAACCCGGATATCAATTCTTTGTGTATCTGAATCATTTAGTTTTATGTAAACATTTGATAAGCCCACTGTACCCTAGGTAGGGGGTAGGGCTGTCACCTTGGTCGGCCTTGTTTGTTATTTTCTGTCAGGGTTAGCTCCTTTTGGCCTTTTGTTAGCTTAGCCAAGACCCTCCTGCAAGGCAGCAGGAGACTTATGGAGGGCGGGACTGTCTAATCCCCATATAGGTGCAAGCACCAGGTCACTCCCGGATTGTCAAATAAACAAACAAACAAAAAATTGTAGTGACAACTCATGTGGCTTACATCAACATGAAATGGTGATTGATGTATCAGGATCAGTCCATGTGACTTATGGCTTTTTCTGATTGCCTCATTGTCATCGTTGTTGTTAATGCCAATATGTGCTACATGTATAATAGGGAATTTTTTTTTCTTTCCTGAAATGAGATTCTTCTTCGTAATTCTAAAAATGAAATTTTGACCAGATGGGATGTATGTTGGGATAGGGTAAGATTCCAGTCAATGATTATTCATAGATTTTTTACATTAGTTTTTATATCCAATTCATAACCATACACATTTATTGATGTCATATTCATCTTTTGGACATCGGATTTTGTTCAAATTATCATAATCTCAGTTTGGTCATTGTTTGACTTAAGCTTATTTGATGATGGCAATGAGGTAATTATGCAAGGCGTGACCCCATGCAGTTACAAACATCACAACCGGCCCGAGAGGTCACGGACGTGGCGGAGGCATTTGCCTTATTTACAAGGAAAACACACGTACCATCAAAATCCAAGAACAGACGCACACCTTCAGCTCTTTTGAAATTTTAAAAGTGGTCGCGTTTAATACAACTTTTGTGTGTATTTATCACCCCTCCCTCCACATCCAATAAAATAACACAAACATTGTTTTTAGAAGAGTACGCCGACCTCATCGACAACACCACAACGGCATCAAATCGCTTCGCCCATCTTGGTGACTTTAATATCCACTTTGACGAACAAAACGACGCTAACACAGGACACATGGCAACTTTACTCACCAATCACCAAGTACACCAAAGCATCAACTCACCAACACACTCACTTGGATATACGCTCGACTGTACTATGTTCTTAAATTTGGTTGAGAATTTTAGAAAGAAATGGAAAGTTGGAGACATGTCTGATGAAATTATTAAGATTAATATGATCGAGGGCTGGCTTCTTCAACATGGTGTTAACAAGAGCTTCTTTAAAGAGTTGAGGGACATATCCTTTCACAAGAATTAAATACGATGTTATCAGAGGTAAAAAAAATCAAGACATTCAATCAAAGGGAAGTGAATCAACAAGCTCACATGAAGTTTGCGGTGAATATAAAATGGCTTTTTCGACTTCCTCTTGTGAGGCAGGTCTAAGGTCAATTAAAGTTGGTCCAGTGTGTTGACAAAGTTAAGGTTCAAAGGAGCCCTGGTCTAACTTTTTCTTTATTGTTTCAACCTTTTCAACAAAGACGTTGTTGGAAGTAGTTGACACATACTTGAGATCATAAATGGTTGGTAATTCCTGACCCTTAGTCCTTCCTATAAGGTTAATAATAAATATTCTAAAACATTCTTTCGACGATTGTTATTTATGTATCGCTTTCTCTCATCATGTATCATATTTACACTTTTTTCTTTCTTTCTATATGTATTACATTTCATGAACAGTCAGTCGGGTCTTGTTCCAATTTTGTTCTGCTTTCCTCTCTTCTTGTTTGGCTTTTTTTTGTAGGAGTATTAGTGGTAGTAGTAACAGTAATAGTAGTAATAGTGGTAGTAGTAGTAGTAGTAGTAGTAGTAGTAGTAATAGTAGTAGTAGTAGTAGTAGTAGTAGTAGTAGTAGTAGTAGTAGTAGCAGTGGTAGTAATATTAATAGTAGTAGAAGTAGTAGAAACAGCTGTAGTAGTAATAGTAGTAGTAGTAGCTGTAGTAGTAGTAGTTGTAGTAGAAGTAGTAGAAGCAGCTGTAGTAGTAATAGTAATAGTAGTAGCTGTATTAGTAGTAGTTGTAGGTTAGTAGTTGTAGTAGTATCAGTTGTAGCAGTAGTAGTAGTATTAGTAATGTTAATAGTAGTAGTAGTAGTAGTAGTAGTAGTAGTAGTAGTAGCAGTTGTAGTAGTGGAAGTAGTAGTAGTAGTAGTAGTAGTAGTAGTAGCAGTTGTAGTAGTGGAAGTAGTAGTAGTAGTAGTAGTAGAAGTAGTAGTAGTAGTAGTAGTAGTAGTAGTAGTAGTAGTAGTAATAGTAATAGTAGTAGTAATAGTAGTAGTAGTTGTCATCAGGGACTTCTTTCTTCCATTTCCCTCGTGTTACTTTACCAGACTAGCTGATGATGTTCTAATCCGTCTCATCCTCAATAGGTGTCCAAAGCATTTTGACCGCCTTTTCATGATGTTCATGGTTAGTCAGGTTAGAGTTCTTTTGGTTTCAGCTTCATTTAAAATGTGAAAATTCGTTTGTCTTCCTGGCCGTTCATCGTACCCTCAACATCCGTCTAAAAAGAAAAGCAAGATGCGTGAAAAGACGAAAGGAAAGAAGTAGGACCCACTAGTAATGTCTGCCAAACGCCTACAAGGGAGAGAGACAAAAACAGACAGAGAAAGAGAGAAAGAGGGAGAGACAGACAGACAATGAGATAAGGTGGGTAGTGGGGTTCACTTGTATGAGACATGAGGTCAAGAAAGGGGAGGTCACTTGTATGAGACATGAGATCAAGAAAGGGGAGGTCACTAGTATGAGACATGAGATCAAGAAAGGGGAGGTCAATTGTATGAGACATGAGATCAAGAAAGGGGAAGTCCCTTGTATGTGATGTGAGCTCACGAAAGATTTCTCTACTTCCTCAAATAGTTAAGCCTTTTTACAAGGATTTCAGACATGGAAAAAAGTCTTTAAATTCAAAATGTGAACTGTTTATTCATTACAAATATGATAATACACACAAAAGAGTAGACAATCACAGTAAAAACAGAAAGATAAATATGGATTTATAGTCTGTGTCCTTGTACAAGGGCAGGCTCACTGGTTACGTCAAGTGAGGAAAGCACAGTTAAGTACCTTTCCAAACAGTACAACATTGTGAAAAAAACAGCTAGGCCGGCCATGGGTTTTGAAGCAGTATTGTCGTGATTACAAACACACAACACTACAATGCCTCTACAGTAATGTACATGTGGTTAATACTAATTCAAATTCTAGCAGATTGATACAGTAATAATAATAATATATATACTTCATAACAGTAAGTGATAATGTTAAACATCACATCCCTCCCCCCAATGTAATAAAGTAGAGAACACATGAATAACATTTGTTTTATATTTGAAAGACTTGATGTGAGTGTAATATTTATCATTAATAAATTGTTGTCCAGGAAATCAAAAGATAGAGATAGATTTTTAGTCCATACCTCCACACAATTGCAGGTATACCGACTGTACATCGTATATCCGTCAGGAGGCCATTTCATTCAAAGTCACGTTATAAACTTCTTGAGAAGCAAGCAGTACAGCATTATGTTGGGCACTTCATACCAACACACTGACAATATCCTTTTCTACCTATAGCTGGGTATTCATTACCACCTGAGTCAAGTAGGAAAAGCAGAGTGGAGTAACTTTCTAAATCAAAAACTTTAAACACCATGGTTTTGCCACAACGCTTCCAAACAGCTCCAATTATGCAATAAGAAAACAAAAGCCAACCCAAAAACAAGCATGAAAACCCTCTTAAGAAGAATAAACTTACAGCAAACAAAGCAATTATATAACATAGAGGAGCCACAGTGAAATGAAGTTAAAAGTGATCAACGAAAATAAATTACAACTCCACACACAAGTTTGTTCTGTTTTCAAGGTGAAGTTGTCACTTATGGTCGTTTAAAACGATGATATTTATAATAAATTGCTAAAATGTAAAAGAAGGCGATATCAACAAGTCCTAATGTGAGCAAAGCAAATCTTAACATTTTATATCAAAATAAAAGTTCACAGGCAAGGTGTCAGCCTCTCAACCGCAAGGTGATGGGTTCATGTCCAACAGGTTCAAAACATTTCTCAGGTTTTTTAAAGTAAAACATTGTCCCATCGGAGACAAACTATAAAAAGGAGGTTCCATGTACAGATCATAACACTTTGTGCATATAAAAAAACCCTTGGCTTTGTACAGGGCAAGGAATGGGGGTAAAAAGTGTTGACATGATAGGCTATGATATGTTAACGCCAAGCTTTGGAGCAAAACAGCTAGATAAACTTATTTCAAAGACCTGGATGTAAACTGATGATAATGTTACACACGCATTAACTTCATAACTACGTATATATAAACAAGGTAAATGATTAAAAAATGCATCCCACGACCATAACATGGATGCTGTAAAGTTTTAAAAAGTATATTTACACCCCATTAGTCGTGTCAAAGAGGAAAAACGGGGCCAATGATTTTTCTATAACCCGCCCGCTAACCTTGACTTTGAACAAGATCTAACTGATTAGTTTCACATTGAGTTTTCTTCCTTCAGCAAAAAGAAAATAGTTGTGTAATTTGAGACAACAAACAATACTCTTTTTAAATAATGTCTTGTTTTGATTTGATTGTTCTGTTAAATAAAGTTAATGGTGACAAGGGGTGTACGTGACCTCTATCACCAGCCCGCTTACCTTGACATTGAACTAGATCTAGCTGATTGGTTTGACACGGCTTATTGATTTCTCTCTCTCTCTTCACCAAAAGAAAATGGTTGCTCAATTTGAGACAAATAATAATCTCTTTAAACAACGTCTTATTTCGATCTTATTGTTCTGTTTTGGTCTTATTTTTCAGTTAATTAAAGTTCATGATGAGAAGGGTGTAATAAAACAAATTTTGACTTGGATTGGACTATAACGTACCTCAGAGCCTTCTCAAGCATTTCCCTCGGTTCAATGGCAGTCCGATCTAGGTCAGAATTTGTTTATTGGTCATTTGTTAAAATGAAAAAAAAAAATACTTGCAATGAATAAACAAACGTGTCTCATTCTTGCATCACATAACATTTTATGCTTGACAAAAACTGCCAGTGAGTATTGCTGCTACTCGTGACTGGGTTTAGATGAAAAATCTTGACGATGAAACTCTTCATTAAGAAATGTAATGGTTTGTGATATGTTTTCCCATTGTTATACGGTGAGGCGATACTTGGCGATGCAGAAGTCACTAGTTCAAGCTTACGTCCTGATGCCTATTATAGTTCTCTGTCTATCTCTTTGAATTTGCTTCTGTCTGCGGTTGCAAGGATGACCTTAAAGGAGTGTGAAACTTAGGAAATGGTAATTTAGCACAAAAAAACCTCCAAAACAACAACAAAAATAAAAAAACCACCAAAAAACCCTCCTAAAAACAAAACATATTCCCCTTTTAGGGAGTGCGAGAACATATAATACATTTTTTTAAAAGGGAATATGGGCATAGAAAAGGTTGGGAATCCCTGCTATAATGTGTATATACTACAATATAGGGATAATATATTTTTTATCAATCAAAGAATACATACAACGTATCATCACATTATGAGACTCAGTCCAAACTGAGGTCCCCACCTATGGTGGACAGGATTAAACCAACCAACCAATCAATCAATCACAGCCATGTTTAAATATATGCAGAAAATAAGCAAAAAGAAAAGTCATATTTATTGGAGCACAACAAAATAACAATAATGACAAAATATTTTAACAAAATGAACATGACTATATTATAATGTGGTGTTATATCAACTGTCTCAACCTTAGATCTAGGATTCACTCTTGATTGCTCAGCCTTGGGATTTTTATCATTTAAACAAAATTCACAGACCAGGAAATGATGAGATTAATTTTAGTTAATTTCTATAAAGGAAGAGCGCAACTTCCGTCCTGTATGTATTGTTATGTTTCATTTCCTTCAACAAAGGGAAAATACGCATTTCACAGAAAGCAGCTGGGCATATACTATCCACCCAAAATTTCAAATGAATCCTTACACAAAAAATGCCAGGAAATCCCACAATTAATCCAAATTCTAGAGGCAAAGTGGAGATTAATTGGACACATCTTAGGAAGAGACCCAACATTCCCACGAACAAAGCAATGGCAATTTACTTCACACAAAAAATTACAAAACACAAAAAGGACGCCGACCTCCGACTACCTTCCAAGTCACCATGAATAACGATTTAAAAAGAACAAAAAGCAGTGGAATTAAATTAACATCAACCAACGATCTGGAAATACTTAGAGAAATTGCAATGGATAGAAGAGAATGATTTGCTTTCACCAGGAAAATCAAGAAAACAGCCGAGGCTGCAAAGTCTGATGACCTCAATAGTGGAAGGCCCAAAGTCAAGTAAGTTAAAGGAAATCTAACTCCGATATAATTGGCGTTAGGGCTCAAGCATAGCTTTTATATGTTAAGGTTCAGGTAGTAAAGAACGTACCAGACATAAAATGTAAATTTTAATCATCATCGATGTTCATAAAGTCCTGTCTGTTACAGCCAAGTAAAGCGATTAATATCTATATATACAATTTTCTGAGTCCGTAATTCTGTGTTTGTCAAAGGCTCTATTGTCAGGCTACTGAAAGCAAGTATATTTTGCATGCAGGCTCTAAATGATCCCAAAATCGTTTTCATCTAAAAGAAATTTTCTACCACAAGCCACAAGTGACGTTTAATTTATGAAAATTTCGTTGTTTTTCCTATCTTTGAGTAAAATTTTCATTGACATAAGCCACCATTTTAAACATGTTTAATAATGAAATAGTTGGAATAATGTCATTCACGCCTACCTGTTTAGCCTCAGTCTTGAAAAGGGTTCAATCTAACAATCGTACTTTGTATCACCCACGGTGTAATATGCTTATACTCTATACCACTGGGATAAATTGTTGGTATTGTTGGTATCACCCTACTGGTATCACCCACGGTGTAACATGCTTATACTCTATACCACTGGGATAAATTGCTGGTATCACCCACGGTGTAACATGCTTATACTCTATACCACTGGGATAAATTGCTGGTATCACCTACGGTGTAACATGCTTATACTTATACTCTATACCACTGGGATAAATTGCTGGTATCAGGATTGAGAAAACAAAAAGAAAATAATTTGAGATATTTTGTTAACAAGATTTATTGGGTAAACACATTATACTATTCATTTCCTCATCACAGAATCTTGTCTCAATACAATGTCCATATTTCATCAAAGGTAATATGAGAATGTTAATGCCAAACACTTTCATAGTAGTGACTAGTACTGCAATTAAGTTTTATGACTTCTTTCACACATACAATTTTGCCTTCGGGTATTTCGACATTATATCTACGAGAGCTTTTTGTGTACTGGATTTTGATAGTATTCTCTTTATAGTTTAATTACCTAACACTAGTAACAGTTCCTAAGAATTTGTGAATTGTCCCATGAATGCATTGACTTTTTAGTTGGCATTGCCCATTCGTACATCGGTTATATGATTCATTGAACATTTTAGTACAGATTCAAACAAGAGACAATGTTCAATGTGAGAAAACTATCATCAAAATCTTAATTGGCTGCATATTACAATACCCTGAGTAGTAACAAATGTTGAACCGCAAGATATAATGGTGGCGTCCTTTGGTTTCGCTTCACTTTTCATCTGAGTAACATCCTCATGCAAACGTGGTCAAGGCACAATTAAGTGGGTTTTTAATCTAACTGGCAGGCAGGCTGTTGAAGCCTAGATGAATGTATTGTTCGTGGACACAAAGATTTTTCTTTTTTAACAATAGGCTGAATGGAAAATTGCATTTTAAGATGACAATAAAAGCATGGAATGTTTATACAATACATAAAATTAATGTCCATTGGTCTTCAAGTTCTTGAACAGATTAGAATTGATGGGAGTGGGAGCCAAGATCTGACACTTGACCTGGAAAAAAATGCAATACAATGTAATTATAGCCCTCATAGAAAAAAAGTATTTAACTAATTATCTAAATTCTAATACAGTGGAACCTTTCTAATTGGGAATCCGGGAATCGGGAAACCTGGCCAATCGGGAAGAAATGACACGGAACGGAATTTGTTTCATCTATTTTAGCTCTCTAAACGAGAAAGGTCTCCTGCTAATTGGAATAACTTTTCGTGGACCTGCATTGATTATCATCACCATTTCCACAATAATTATTTATTCCAACGCACACTTGTTATGCAAATTTGGTTTCCATGTTAGCAAAACATCAATTGTTAAACCTGCATTAGTGCTACATGTGTTATACATTACATGTTATGTATACAATGTGGCAAAATGCCGGTTCATGATGACCATAAACCAGATACACCAGGCACCCATTACAAAGGTGTGAAATCAGGCAAGACCTTGCTCATCCACGCAGCAATACAGTACAGTGTTGTCATGGGATAAAAGAAAAGTACTGCAGTAGGCCGGTAACTAGTAAAGAGGAAATACGATAACATGAAGGTCTAATAGGTAGAACAGGGATAGTACAAAGATAGAGATAGAAAAGTTTCGTGCAAAATTGCCATTCCTCAGTCATACAGTAATGATACAAGAATGATTTAGTGGTCGTGAGTGACACTATATGGCGCCAAAAGGTGACCAGTCATGTGATGACCCATCAAAAATATGAGAAAGTAAAAAAAAGAAAAAAGAAAAAAAGGAAATAAGGGAATGAGGAACGAGGTAAAGCCGCTAATGAGCAGAGATAGACAGGCAAATGGACAATGTGTGAGAGAGAGAGAGAGAGAGAGAGAGAGAGAGAGAGAGAGAGAGAGAGAGAGAGAGAGAGAGAGAGAGAGAGAGAGAGAGAGAGAGAGAGAGAGAGAGAGAGAGAGAGAGAGAGAGAGAGAGAGAGAGAGAGAGAGAGAGAGAGAGAGAGAGAGAGAGAGAGAGAGAGAGAGAGAGAGAGAGAGAGAGAGAGAGAGAGAGAGAGAGAGAGAGGGAGGGAGGGAGGGAGGGAGGGAGGGAGGGAGGAGAGAGAGAGAGAGAGAGAGAGAGAGAGAGAGAGAGAGAGAGAGAGAGAGAGAGAGGCGGGGGGGGGGTCATACTACTATTGTAATGATCAATTAATGATATTGTAGTTTGCTGTTGAGGTCATGAATGTGGCACGTACTACATTGATTTATAAGGCCCTGTTCCGCATGGAATCTGTCACGCCAAGTACCATAGCACTGGTGGACAGCAGTGACTGATATATCTAGGATACCCGGGTATAAATCAATGTGGTACGTGCCACCCTCATGGCCTCAACAGCAAACTACAATATCACTAATTTATCATTACAATAGTACTATGACTGCCCCCTCTCTCTCTCTCTCTCTCTCTCTCTCTCTCTCTCTCTCTCTCTCTCTCTCTCTCTCTCTCTCTCTCTCTCTCTCTCTCTCTCTCTCTCCCTCCATGTCCATTTGCCTGTCTGTCTCTGCTCATTAGCAGCTTTACCTCATTCCTTATTTCCTTTTTTTTTCTTTTCCTTTTTTCTTTTTCACTTTCTTATATTTTTTATTACATTATATACATTTGGCTTCTATTGTTATGAGGTTTCCTCATGGAATCTACGTGATGGGTCATCACATGACTGGCAACCTTTTGGCGCCATATAGTGTCACTCACGACCACTCAATCATTCTTGTATCATTACTGTGCGACTGAGGAAGGGCGGTGTTTTGCGTGACACTTTTCCGTCTCTGTCTTTATACCTTTCTCTGTTCTACCTATTAGACCTTCATATTCAATTTCGTATTTCCCCTTCAGGTGTTCTCATGGGATGGCACTTATACAGCAGACTTGTGCAATGTCATAGTCTTTTATTTCCTGCTTAACCTGTCAATCACAAGGGTGGACACGCGAGAAGATTTAACGATACACCATACATTCGTGATTATATGTCTTATCTATCTACTGTCCAACGAATCTCAACTGTGAGTGACAGTACTGATAAATGCCAAATTTGTTTTGATCAACTGGTCCTGTGGCTACTTGTTTATTTAATTTTGTATTTTACTACTCACTCACAGAAGGGCTTAGGTACCTCAAACAAGATCCAAAGGTCCCCAGGAAATCGGGACAATTTTACAATCCACCCCACCGAGAGTTCCCAATTAGAGAGGTTCCACTGTGATATGATAAAACAAAATAATTTTAATGAGACAGAGCACGTTTAAATTGTTAGAATCATTTACTGTAAGATAAGCAAGGATCCGATTAGATAGCTATGAAAATAAACACATGAATAGAGAATGTTAAATGTTACATGGCTACGAGGCGGATTTTTAATCTTATCCTGGCCCATATTTTGCTTTTTGCAGCATAAAAAGAACAGGTGATAAGGATCACCCAATCTAGTGCTTGTAGACATTTGCACCTGGGTCGAGTGGGGAAAACGCATGTTGTCTTTCCACAGGAGCGTAACATCAAACCTAGTTTTGCTAGGATTTGAATTCGGGACCTCATGATCCCATGTCCAGCAGCCTAACCACTGGTCACCGATGCCACTTGAGAAAATTCTTCAGAAAAAGTTGTATTTTCTTCCTAATGCTCCAGTTTGATCAAGTGAATTTGAATATTTTATGAAAATTGCCGCCACAGAAATATCTAACTTAACCTTAGCCTGTGACAGGAGGCACATAAGGCCTGAACATGATCTCTCTTATTTTCTCTAACCTGTGTTGCTCTTCTGGCTCATCTTCTGTCTCTCTTTCCTTCAGTGTCCAAACCGGCAACAGCACAGTCAGTTCCATGGTGCTTCCTTAAGATATGGCCTATCCATGATGACTTTCTTTTCCTCACCTCATTGTGGAGAAGATTTCGTCTGTGTTGCGATCTCTAGTATTTGTTTGTTGCTAACGTGTTGTTGCCAACTTATCCTGAAGATTCGCCTCAAACATTTTGTTTGGAAGGTGTCAAGTCTTTTCTCCTACCCATTCGTAAGCTTCCAAGTTTCATATCTATACAGCAGCACTGTCAGGGTAAAAGTTTTAAATAAAGTTGCTTTGGTCCTGCTGCCGATGCTTGTGGCAAACATTGTCTTGAAAAGTTTTCTGAATGCTGCATTGGCTAGGGCTAGTCTCTTCTTAATGTCAATAGTGTCTCCTTCATCTTGGGTAACATTGGCTCCTAGATACATGAAGCAGTCTCCTTCTTCTGCTACACTTTGGCCTCATTTTAATGATTCATTCCTTTTGCTGTTTACTTTCATCACTTTAGATTTCTAAGCATTCCTACATATCTAGCATTTTCTTCCAGCCGCACTGTTTTCTCTTGTCAAGGTCTTCTAGAATTGAGGTGAAGTTCCATCTAATACCAGTCCTCTTCTCTTGGAGTGTCCTTCTCATCATCCAATCTATGATTAATAGGAACAAGAATCCTGACATGCAGCAACCTTATTTACCACAGTAAACACAGGGAACCGTTCCGTTGTATCTTGTTCAGTAATTACTGAACACTGAAAGTCGTCATAGAGCATCCTCATAGGATTGGGATAAGTTTGTGTGGTATTCCATACTTCTTCATCATCAACCACAAGCTTTTTTGATGTACTGAGGCAAATGCCTTTTAGAAAGCCACAGAACTATTCCTTAGATGAGAATTATCACCAAATTATTCACTTATTTTGTTAAAAATACAATTTTGAAATCATATATTCATATTATGATAGGTCATTCACTTCCTTCATTAAGACCAAGGGTTCATGCAAGCAAGCTCAGTTTGCTAACAGCTCCTGGCTCTATAAACAATGATAAACAAAGTGTTTCTCACTTGGACTGCTTTGAATGAAGTCATACATGTTTGATTTTGCACAATTACCCTGCTGGTCATATTTCTCTGGCTGTATGGGAATGTTGATATTGGCATAGATTGGCTCGGTTTCATTTTCAGTCTCAACACTTTGACCGTAAGCACCATCCGTCTCAAATGTCCTGAGTTTGATTTTAATCAGCTCATGAACAACTTGATAAATGAAATTGTACTGGACCTGCAAGGGATGATAATAATAATAACAATAATAATAATAACAACAACAACTACAATAATAATAATAATAATAATAATAATAATAATAATAATAATAATAATAATAATAATAATAATAATAATAATAATAATAATAATAATAATAATAATAATAATAATAATAATAATAATAATAATAATAATAATAATAATAAAAACTAGCTCAAACCCCGCCCAATGAGCAGGTTGTTATAAAAATATGACGACGTAGATGGGCATAAAAACTGACATCCTACTCAATGAGCAAGTTATTATTCTAATCCGAACCCACCCTCTGCCAAACAAAGATTGAGTAGATCTAGAGTAGCTCATATCTATCTCTAGATCTAGGTTTTAGATCTAGATGTAGAGCTAGATCTAAGAGGGAGGATTTCCATACTAAGAGATCTAGGGACTGATCTGCTGGGGAAAAAAAGAATAAAAGAGTTAAACTAGATCTAGGTTAAAATTTGAGCATCTGTTCAGCAATGGACTGGGGACAACGAGCACTGGGCATGGATGGGTCAACAGCGGCTGAGCTCTCGCGGGCTTTGTGGGTTTCCAAAAAGTGTAGGGCTTGGCAGCTATCGCAAATGAATTGTGTAAAAAATTGTGTAAAAACTCATTTAAAGAAAAAAAACGTTTTAAAGATTAAAAATATGCCTAAAACATGCACAGGTAATTCATAAAAGCGGTGTTAAAATTTGAGCATTATCTGTTATTTGGTTTGAGAGTCTATTCTGACTGGATGAAAATGCAATGTCGTAAAGTCTGCAAATATATATATATACATATATATATATATATATATATATATATATATATATATATATATATATATATATATATATATATATATATATATATATATATATATATATATATATATATATATATATATATATATATATATATATATATATATATATATATATATATATATATATATATATATATATATATATATATATATATATATATATATATATATATATATATATATATATATATATATAATAATAATAATATAATAATAATAATAATAATAATAATAATAATAATAATAATAATAATAATAATAATAATAATAATAATAATAATAATAATAATAATAATAATAATAATAATAATAATAATAATAATAATAATAACAACAACAATCTATTATAGAAATAAAATAGTCAGGGGAGTCTTATTATGTCTATATCCAATGCTTATTTTTTTGCGAAGACTACAGATCTAGGTAGGGGTTTACAATTGCCTTTATATATTCCATGGTTACAAAATGTTATAACGCAGTGTACGCAACCCGTCCTGTTTAAAATTTCAATCCCATTTGAATGGGGGTCCCAACGTGAAAATTAAAATTTAACTTATGTATTGGTGTAATGGACTTGGTGTGTTGAGTTGAAATTTGTCATTGTTTTTTTTTTCTGACGCTTCCAATTGCCATGGAAACAGAGCCATCTTGGATTTTGCCCCAAATTTCACCAAGTTCAATATTGATAGGCTTCTACATTTTTCGACAAATTTCCTTCAAACTTGGCACACACCTTATTTAATACAATATCTTAATTGATCAGATCGGATTTTCGTTTTATTAGTAATTTTGTTTTTATGAATTTTTGAAAATAACATATGAGAACCCAAAAATATACAAAAATATTGTACAAAAAATTCAATGTTTACAAAACTATAATACATATCGAAAAAAGCATATAAACATTTTTTAGTTTTCTCCCACTCATCATCCATACCAAATTTCATGAAGATATGTTAAGAAATAAAAAAAGTAGATACGATATTTGAATAAAAATCTTTTGAGAAATGTATTTTTCTCTTTTTTCCTGTTATTTCAATATATTTTTCTCCCATAAACCTAAGAAAAGGGTAAGATAACGCTTTGAAACATCATAAACCCTTAAGAGGCTCTCCACTACTTCTTATTGACACTGTTTCAAGTGCACTAGCACCTTTTTACTCATTTTAAAATGGTGCCTTTTGATAATAGGTGTGCGTAATATGTCCGGTATCTTCCGGACAATCTCAGGCCATATTCATATTAGATCCTCAAAAGAGTTTTTGTTGGATAGCCTATATTGTGATGATCAAAATGAGTGCCAACGTGCCATACTTTAAGTAATATATCTGGCTTTTATTGTATAATAGCTGTGTTGAAAGATAAGCCTGTATTGTTTCTAAAATATTTGTATACATTCAAAGAATTGACACTGAGCTTCTTTTGTGATATCATTGTGACAGGAATGAACTGCTCTAACCGGTAGTATGATAGACTAGATTTGTTCCATTTTTGATCAGTCTCTAAAGGGTCATGATTTTTTAAGGTTCAAAGCAGCATCAACCGCAATGACCCAATGATTAGAGTAAGCGTGGCCAAATGCGATGCCTTATGAAGTTTTTGTTATACTTTTCATTTTTTAAAACAAAAATTCATTATCATTCTTTTAGTTTTTCATAATTGCGTAGGGCTTGGATTTCGTTCTAAATTTTTGTAGCAATATTTTAAAACTATCATGATTTTCCAAAGTACGCATGGAATGCAATAGTATAACATGCATTTGTTGTTCAACCCAAACAGGCAGACAAAAGATTGTTTAATCGGCTAACCCGGCAAAAACTGGTACCTACAACTAGTAATGATAATGATAATAAACAATAATGATAATAATAATAATAATAATAATAATAATAATAATAATAATAATAATAATAATAATAATAAAAATAATAATAAAAATAATAATAATAATAATAATAATAATAATAATAATAATAATAATAATAATAATAATAATAATAATAATAATAATAATAATAATAATAATAATAATATTAATAATAATAATAATAATAATAATAATAATAATAATAATAATAATAATAATAATAATAATAATAATAATAATAATAATAATAATAATAATAATAATAATAATTCTTTCTTTATTTCTTTATCAGTTCCCATTCTACCTTCCGGTGTATGGGTACAAATGCCTGAGATGATCTTTCTCCAAGATACCCTGTTCTGGCATTTTCTGTTTCCTTCCAAAAAAGTTAAATTTCTATGTTTTAATGCCTCTTTTACCTTGGGCTTTAGCACTGTATACTGATTTAGCTATTCTATTGTCATTCATTCTGTTTACATGCCCAAACCATCTCAATTGATTTATTTCTATATAAGTATTTAATCCATCTGCTTTGGTTTGATATCTTATTGTTGTATCTCTGATTTTATCTCTGTTAGTTTTCCCTACTATTTTTCTTAGATATTTCATTTCAGCTGCCTGTACTCTACTGTATTCTCTACTGTCTAAGGTTCAGGTTTCGCTGCCATAAAGGAGAGAGAGAGTAGGACAATAAACTGTGTTGTATACTGCCATTTTGATTTTTGTTGACAATTCTTGTCACCTATAAACGCCTTTCCTAGATGGTAATATATTATAATTGCCTTTTGGATTCTCTGGCTGATTTCTGCTCTTAGTTTTCCCTCTGAGTTAAGCATTACTCCTAGGTAATTGTAGCTTTGAACTTGTTCTAAATTCTCCCTGGCCAATTTAAGATTTTGTGTTTTGGCTTCCTTAGTTACTAGCATTGTTTTGGTTTTCTTTGCATTTACTCTCATTCCTCTTTTATTTAGTTTACTGTTCATTATGTTGATATTCGACTGAAGGTCACTTTCTGATTTTTTAAACAGAATTAAATCATCGGCAAATGAAAGCATTGATACATTTACTGGTTTGAGCTTTCACACACCTACATTCTTTTTCTTCACTTTTGAGGATGCCTTTGCGACTGAATCCATAAATGTGATTAACAAAAGAGGATTTAGGATACAACTCTGTCTTACTCCTATATCTACATCAAATTCTGCAAATATGTTTCCAGCTACTCTCACTGCACACATTGGTTTATTGTAAAAACTTTTAACGGCTTCCATTAAGTTTTGCTGTACATTGTGTTCTTTTAAGGAATGCCACAGTTCATCACTCCTCACAGTATCAAATGCCTTTTCTACTAAGGCATAAAACACAAGTGCAAGTCAATGTTTCTCCCCAGGAATGTTTCTATTGTTTGTCTAATTGTAAATATGTGGTCTTGTACACTTCTTCCTGGTCTAAATCGACTCTGATGTTCTTCAATCGAATCCTCTACTCTTTTCCTTAGTCTCATTTCCAGTATCATGGCATACACTTTTCTTGGTAGAGCAATTCCATAGTTGATCCTTTTTTATGCATTGGTACTACCGTTCCCTTTTTCCAGTCATCTGGCACCTGTTTGTACTTCCATGCTTGTTGGCATATTGCATGTAGTAGTTTGTCTACCTCTCTCCCTTGGTTTTTAATCTTTTCTGGATAAACTTGATCTGACCCTAGGGCCTTTTATAATTTCACTTTTCTTATCGCTGTTTTGGATTTCTTCCATTGATATATCTACATCCTCAGCTGTCTCCTCTGGATTACTAGTCAATCTTACTAATTGATCTGTACTCCTTGTTTCATATGTTCTGGAGGGATTATGTAAACAAACAGAGAGACTGTTAGCTCGACTGGCAGCTCTGTTCACGCTCTGCATTTATTTACAATTTTTAAGCATTTCTCTAACGTGGATTTTCATAAAATTTTTATCATTTTCTTTGTCTTTGTGCCGTGTTTCTGAGGGTGTCATTTTCTCTGGACTTTTAATTTGAAATTCGTGGATTTTGATCAATTTTTATCATCAAATGTTTTAAATTTATACGATTTACACCAGTGTTGTCTTCTGCGAACTCCTTTCATCATTTCGATCGGCAATTGTGTTTTAAAATTTTACTATTTACGCTGTGTGTGATTTTTATGATCTCTTCATCACTGACGGTCATGTCCATTATAAATAGTACAGACCTAAATAAATATAGTACGTGTGAACTACTTGCACTGAAGCACATTAAAGTTTTGAGAACTCCCATAGTTGCTAACACACTGAAAATATGCAACATATACAAACACACTCATAAACGAGCACGCAGGGGAACAAAAGGTCAGAGGAAAAAACAAAACAGAGGGAACCCTTCAAACCTTCTCGCCATTAAAACAACTCGAGTGAGCAACGAAGATCAACGTGATTCATCACAGTATAAAAATAGTTTACAACTCGACGTCACTCTATTGAATGCGAGGTCTGTAGGGAATAAAGCTATTATTCTCTCCAACTACATCATCGAACAAAACCTAGACATTTTCATAACAACAGAGAGTTGGCTTTTCAATACAGGTGATGAAGGCATCCTTGCCCACCTCATACCCGTTGGCTATACTTTCAAATGGCAAATCAACCATCGTCCAACAGAGGAGGTGGACTTATAGTTATTTATAAAGAAAGCCTTCGAATTAATAAAGTTGAAAATCAACATAAAATCACTTCTGAACATCTTGAAATCACACTGAATCGCAACGGTCAACTGTTTCGAATCGTGGTTGTCTATAGACCTGATCAAAGAAATGAGAAAATTTACATAAATGATTTTATAGATGAATTTGAGGACTTCGTTTTTGAAAAACTCTGCAGTCAGGAAAAATAGTTTTTACTGGAGATTTCAACCTTCACATTGATGACCATGACAACTACGATGCTAAAAAATTCTTAATTCTGCTTGACAGTTTCAATTTAGTTCAACATGTTGATGAAAGTACACACATAGCTGGGTATATCCTTGATTTAGTAATTACACACAAAAATGATGACCTGTCGATTACATCCCTGGTAGTTTCCAATCCACATTTCTCTGATCACCACTGTGTATCTTTCACTTTGGCATTACCCAAAGCTATGCCAACAAAGAAGACCATTAAATATAGAAAAACGAAAAATATCAACTTGAATAACCTAACATCGTCAATTTTAGAAGCTAATATCATGGAGAAGATCAAACCCATTGAAAGTGTTGACAATCAAGTGAAAGTGTTCAATTACGAAATTAGTAAAATCATTGATTCGTTTGTCCCCATTAAAAGTGGCACCATTACCACAAGACTCAACTGCCGATGGTACACTGATGACATTCGAAATACTAAGCAAGAACTGAGGAACTGAAATGCGGAACGAAAATTGTCGAAATCAAAATCAGACAGTAACAAGAATCGTTACAAAGCCATCGGTAATAAAATGAACAAAATGCTGACTGACGCCAAGCGAAGACACATTAAGAACTCTATATATCAGAATAAGGTCAATACCAAAGAGCTGTTTAAAATAACAGCTGGTCTGCCCAGTCCTTATGTTCCCAGTATTGTTAAAGATTCAACGAAAATGTGTGAAAACTTCAACAATTTCTTTATTGATAAGGTAGCTAATATTAGAGACCACCTTAATCATCAAAATCCATCTACTTTATGTATCGCTTCTGAGAATTCTAATCCTGGACCTAGCTTTGCTCTCTCGGAATTTGAGCCAACATCACCAAAGGAAATAGAAAATTTAATCAATAAAATGCCATCTAAAACTTGTGATCTTGACTCCACACCAACCTGGCTGATAAAGGAGTTCTCAGATATTCTGTCTCCTGCTATCTCAACCGTCGTGAACAACAGCCTTCATAATGGCATATTTCCATCTTCACTAAAACACGCTAGTTTGACCCCTATCATAAAAAAATCATCGTTGAATAAGGACGAACTCAAGAATTATAGACCAATCTCTAATCTGCCAGCCCTGTCCAAGATCATTGACAAAATTGTTAACCGCCGTCTTACGCAACACACTGATAGTAACAAAATGTCGACACATTTCCAATCTGCTCTGAAATGGTTCGATACCTACCTTCAGGAGAGAACACAATCGGTATTGATTGACTCTTCGAGATCATTGCCTTTAAAACTTCAACATGGTGTTCCCCAAGGGTCTATCCTAGGACCAGTTCTCTTTATTCTCTACACCACTCCATTAGCTGACATAATTGAGAGGCATAACATCAAATATCATCTATATGCAAACGGCACTCAACTATATATACCCCTGAGCACCAGCAATCCTGCAGCATCCATTCAGACACTTCAGGATTGCACCACAGATATGCAGACTTGGAGACAGAAAACAGGCTTAGATTAAATGGAGATAAAAGAGATATAATTGTTTTTGGAGCGCGTACATCGCTCAAAACTATTAATGCATGCAATGTAAATATTTGTAATTCACATATTGAAATTTCCAATGCTGTTAAGAATTTAGGCTTTCTTCTTGATGCTCACCTCAATCTTTGACATCTACTCCTGAGAAGATTAAAGTATGATTTGGTTCTACAATTTCTATTCCTTGTCCTTTTTTCTTTGTTTCTGTAAAGGCCTAAATGCCTAATTTGAATTTCTCCATTTCTTAAACTAATTCTATCTCTTTCCATTTATTGCCTTAAGATTCCATGTTCCATAAATCACAGTCCAT
This sequence comes from Doris montereyensis, assembly GCA_037039925.1. NCBI lineage: Eukaryota > Metazoa > Mollusca > Gastropoda > Nudibranchia > Dorididae > Doris > Doris montereyensis. The sequence continues at coordinate 347,541 of JAXRKP010000114.1, read as the reverse complement.
GTTCATTTCCATGTTCGTCTTTGAAAGGTCAGGCCGGGTATATTGTATTTATTTCTCGGAATCAGTTTGATTTTGGATAAGCAGGTGATTGGCCCACTGTACCCTAGGTAGATGGTGGGGCTGCCACCTTGAGGCCTTGTTATTGTCTGTCAAGTTTAACTCCCTTACCCTTTGGTCACCCAAGAACAGACTGCAAGGCAGCAGGTTGTTTTTTATGTCAGGATTAACTGTCTTCGCCTTTGGTCAACCAAGACCGGTCTGCAAGGCAGCAAGCTAACTCCCTTAGCCTTCGGTCAGCCAAGACCCTCCTCCCCCTTCTTCATACGGTATTTTGTGACCTCAATACATACAAATCTAAAGGGATAAATGTGTCTTAAGAGGTCAAAATATGTGCCTAAAATATTGTTTTTCCTTAAAATAAATTTAAACAAACATAAAATACTCCATCCCCATCTATAAAAAGGGAAAAAAGACACACACACACATCCACACACACAAGGATCAAAATTTTCCCAAAGGCTCTAGTTTTAAATGTACCTTGGTCTGAACCATCAATGTTCTAAAGTTTCGCATGTGTAAAACACGTCCAAAGATATCAACATTCTGTTGCAAGAAGTCGGACTCGGGCATGTCTGCTGGCAAGGAGTTGAAGAAGTTTGTGAAATAATCAGCTGCTAGAAATGTTCCAGTCCTCCCGACACCAGCACTAGAAGTACAGGAGGGGAAACAACCTATACAAATGCATGTACTCAGACACACATACACAAAAACTCTCACACACAAACACACACAAATAAGCACACACACACACACACACACACACACACACAAACACACACACACACACACACAAAAGATATAAAATGGAATAAAAGCAAAGATCAACGAGTGTTTCTTTATTTAATTGAAATTTAGCCATTCCACTATTGGCAGTGATTTCAGGATGAATTAAACCCTTCCACTATTGGCAGTGATTTCAGGATGAATTAAGCCCTTTCACTATTGGCAGTGATTTCAGGATGAATTAAGCCCCACTTCCACTATTGGCAGTGATTTCAGGATGAATTAAGTCCCCACTTCCACTATTGGCAGTGATTTCAGGATGAATTAAGTCCTTCCACTATTGGCAGTGATTTCAGGATGAATTAAGTCCTTCCACTATTGGCAGTGAGTTCAGGATGAATTAAGTCCTTCCACTATTGGCAGTGATTTCAGGATGAATTAAAACCTTCCACTATTGGCAGTGATTTCAGGAAATTAAAACCTTAAACCCTTCCACTATTGGCAGTGATTTCAGGAAGAATTAAAACCTTCCACTATTGGCAGTGATTTCAGGATGAATTAAGAGGAAACAGCAAGATGAATGATAAGTGAAAGAGTGAAAAGAAAGAAGTAAGACCTACCACCGGCAGTGCCCGCCAACTGCCCACTTAATGAGTAAACAAAAATGGTCCTTCAAGGCTATTACAGCCCATAGAGCTGGAGTTTATCCAGGCTTCTGTAGCGTGAAGCGGAACAGATAATAATAATCACCTATTGGACAAGACGTTAGTCTGATGCAGATTTTTACTCCCAAGCTAGTGCTTGTACCCATTTATCACCTGGGTAGAGCGGGAAAATGCATCTTAAGTGTCTTTCCCAAGAAACACAACTTTGTTAGGATTCGAACCTGGCTTTCTAACCACTCGGCTACCGACGATACACTTAATGAGTGCAGCCTACATTTTACAAGACTTATAATTCAAAATCTCCTTCTATATGTCTGTTCAATAAATTTATAAATCAAATTTACCTGCAGTGAACCAATAGAGGGGCTTGTGGTTTCTGTTTGGTTTCTTCTTTCACTGTATTGACAAACTCAAGGAGATTTGCCGGAGATATGTCAGCAGCGTGGTCTGTCCATTTCTTGAAGAAAAAATGTTTGACAAAGCGGCTCTTTTTCTCCTGTAGAAATGAAAAGGAGAGAAAGCAAGAAAGACAATATCACATGCATATAATCGCAGTTTACAAGCACACACAAAAGGAAATTTCAAAATCATCATGAATTAATCACAATTTTTGCTCCATTGAAGTTCACTCTATCCGTCACATGCGGTGATCTCAGGGTGAATTAACAGGAAACGACAAGATGAAATAATTTTTATTTCATTTAAATTTACCCTGTCCACGAAATGTGGTGATCTCAAAGTGAATTACGAGGAAATAGCAAGATGAAAGATATGTGAAAAAATGAAAGGAAAGAAATAAGATCTACCACAAACACCCTCCACTTGCCCACACAAGATGAAAGATACAAAAGAGGGAAAGGAAAGAAGAAGGACCTTTAGGTAGTGCCACCCAACCTCACACAATCAATTATAATAGATACCTTTTAAAGAACATAGAGCCAGGAACAAAGGACATATATTCTTCAAAGCTGTATGGCCCTACTACTGTAGATTGTCCAATGTTTATCCTATTAGATCGGCCCTACTACTGTAAATGGCCCAATGTTTGTACTATTAGATCAGCCCTACTACTGTGAATGGCCCAATGTTTATACTATTAGATCAGCCCTACTACTGTAAATGGCCCAATGTTTATACCATTAGATCAGTCCTACTATTATAAATGGCACAATGTTTATCTTTTTAGATCAGTCCTACTATTATAAATGGCACAATGTTTATACTATTAGATCAGCCCTACTATTATAAATGGCACAATGTTTATCTTTTTAGATCAGTCCTACTATTATAAATGGCACAATGTTTATACTATTAGATCAGCTCTACTACTGTAAATGGCCCAATGTTTATACCATTAGATCAGCCCTACTATTATAAATGGCACAATGTTTATCTTTTTAGATCAGTCCTACTATTATAAATGGCACAATGTTTATACTATTAGATCAGCCCTACTATTATAAATGGCCCAATGTTTATCTTATTAGATCAGCTCTACTACTGTAAATGGCCCAATGTTTATCTTATTAGATCAGCTCTATTACTATAAATGGCCCAATGTTTATCCTATTAGATCAGCTCTACTATTATAAATGGTCCAATGTTTATACTATTAGATCAGCTCTACTATTATAAATGGTCCAATGTTTATACTATTAGATCAGTCCTACTATTATAAATGGTCCAATGTTTATACTATTAGATCAGCCCTACTATTATAAATGGCACAATGTTTATACTATTAGATCAGCCCTACTATTATAAATGGCACAATGTTTATACTATTAGATCAGCTCTACTATTATAAATGGCCCAATGTTTATCTTATTAGATCAGCTCTATTACTATAAATGGCCCAATGTTTATCCTATTAGATCAGCTCTACTATTATAAATGGTCCAATGTTTATCTTATTAGATCAGCCCTACTGCTATAAATGGCCCAATGTTTATCTTATTAGATCAGCTCTATTACTATAAATGGCCCAATGTTTATCCTATTAGATCAGCTCTACTATTATAAATGGTCCAATGTTTATCTTATTAGATCAGCTCTACTGCTATAAATGGCCCAACGTTTATCTTACTAGACAGCTCTACTACTATAAATGGCCCAATGTTTATCTTATTAGATCAGCCCTACTGCTATAAATGGCCCAATGTTTATCTTATTAGATCAGCTCTACTGCTATAAGTGGCCCAATGTTTATCTTATTAGACAGCTCTACTGCTATAAATGGCCCAATGTTTATCTTATAAGATCAGCTCTACTACTATAAATGGCCCAATTTATATCTTAATAGAGCAGCTCTACTACTATAAATGGCCCAATGTTTATCTTATTAGAGCAGTTCTACTACTATAAATGGCCCAATGTTTATCTTAGTAGATCAGCTCTACTACTTAAATTGCCCAATGTTTATCGATCAGCTTGAAGTCAATACAAGAACAATTAGATGAGGCTGCCATACATATATATACATATATATATATATATATAGTCCCATCTTAAAACATTGGTTGTCCTCTCTACTCATTTTACGCTAACACTAAAATAATAAGACTAGAACAAAATGCCAACAGATGTTAAACTAAGCAGTAGCAAGAAAGACTTCAAAAATCAAATTAAACCCATTCCCATTAAAATCAAACATTGATTAACCAAGGTCA